>VXCM01007618.1:0-20570 GCA_014773175.1 Lucifuga dentata | reverse complement strand
AATACAGATTAGCACAGGTAAGAATAAATACAGATTAGCACAGGTAAGAATAAATACAGATTACCAAGGTAAGAATAAATACAGATTAGCACAGGTAAGAATAAATAGATTACCACAGGTAAGAATAAATACAGATTACCAAGGTAAGAATAAATACAGATTACCACAGGTAAGAATAAATACAGATTAGCACAGGTAAGAATAAATACAGATTAGCACAGGTAAGAATACATACAGATTACCACAGGTAAGAATAAATACAGATTAGCGCAGGTAAGAATAAATACAGATTAGCACAGGTAAGAATACATACAGATTAGCACAGGTAAGAATAAATACAGATTAGCGCAGGTAAGAAGAAATACAGATTACCACAGGTAAGAATAAATACAGATTAGCACAGGTAAGAAGAAATACAGGTTAGACTACCACAGGTAAGAATAACTAAATAAGAAATCATTCCAAATATTAACAAAAATATAACCTTTAATTAAAATAACGTAATTGAAAGGAAAAAGAAATCATGGGATCAGTCTCCAAAACTAGATCAGACGCCGCTGAGAAACATATTTGGTAAGAACATATTTGGTTGTAAACATGGTAAGAATTTATTTTTCATTTCAGTGTTCCTTTAAGTGTTATATTTTTGTTAATACTTTCATCATGAAGATAAACAGACATTTTTTTTGCAGCCCCTCTTGCTTTTATTTACCAAGCTGCTGTAACACTGTCACATTTCTGGTTTTGAGAACAGAATGCAGATTATTTTGGATGCCATCACTTCCTGTCTGTCTGCGCTTTGTTCCTCAGTGGGAAGGAGCTGATGATGTCATCAGGTGACTCGCTCAGGTTGCTGGTGGCTCGATCTGACTGGACGGTGAAAGCTGGACAGACTGACAGCTGAACGGACCAAACCTGCATTTGCTACCCAAGAAACTGAACGCTTAAAGGATGATTTAGCATGTTTGAGCACAATAAATACAACTTAGATAAACGTTATGTTACTGCCAACCATTTTCAAAATGGACTACCGTAGGGTAAATATTAGAATTGTTTTTCCTACCTTCCAGACTGCCACTGGTTTTAGTTCATTCCAGTAGGTATAAAAATCAACCTGTAAAGACTTGAAACGTGCTTGAAATAAATAATCACAGAGAACAAAACGTCTGTGACATTTTCATTTTTTTATTTTTTATTTTTTTATTATTGAAGTAACTTTTTGACTGAGCCAACATGGAGCTGCACAGGGAAAAAAACAAAACGTACGTCTCTGCCAGGGAATACAGTCCCAGAAGATGACTTTTACTGAGAAATTAAAACAACCTTCCTTCCTATATTAAGACGTACGTGTTTGCAGATGAAACTTTTAATTAAAAATGAAATATTTGTTGTATGACGGGGGAAAAAAAAAGACATTGAGTTTAAATTGCAGCCAAATGTAACCTCTGTACTCTGATGAGTTGTGAGGAATGTTGGAAAGAGTCTCTGCGAGTGAAAGAGGCAGAGAAAGTGAGAGAAAATCAGAGAGAGAGAGACTGCCTGAATACACACTCGTTCCTGCCCTTCATCCTCCACAGAGCCTCAAGTTCTTCCAGGAGTTTTTGTTTCGCTCAGATGACACTCTGATCGTATGCCTCTCTGAGCCACTTCATCATATTATTATCACATCACAATCTGGTTTAGGAAATGTGTGCTTTAAAGGAGCAAACCGGTGATTTTGTGTGTTTGACCCCACTATATACACCCTGACTCGTACACAAAACAAATCTCGCGGTGAGATACGAAGCAATTCCCAAACCAGTCGTGGTACGGGAGCGCAACGAGGCTTTGGACATCGTTGATTACGTCACTCTTGTAAAACGAAACACGTATCGACACGCACTTCGCAGAAAACTTCCTTGACTACTCGACACCTCACGTAACATCACTACTATTAAGTCCATCATCGTTGCAGCATGCGGCTTATATGGCAAGAAAGCTCTTTGTCTAAAAGGTCCATCTGGAGTCCCAACTGAAGCTTGACAAACTAAATAAATTAATTAATTAATAAAAAAAAATTAAAAAATACATACACACACATCCTTTCATTTGGAAATATATTCCCATCCAGTTGGTTTACCTTAAAGTCTGATTAATGAGTCACCCCACCATAAAACATAAAGCATGAACTGGAACCCATGTCACTTCCAGATTGAACATGTTATTAATCCCAGTGGAAAACTGCTTTATATTTTATTTAACAAGTATTCTAATCCCATATGAATTTATATTTGACATCTTTCATTCTGTCTTTATAAACAGCATCAAAATACTCCGCTTCTGCCACTGTTAACAGGTTTTTCCAATCTCCAGCAATTCCTGAAACACAATACAGCAATAAGTGGAGTCATTAATAAAAAAATAAATAAAAAATCTACCACTGTTAACTTATTTCATGTGACATCGCGCACATTTTCATGGCATGTCAGCTGGCAGAGAAAACCTCTTTTGCTTTTGTTAAGTGATTCTATTAATTGATTTAACCACAGCACCATACTATCTCTTAGGGCAGGGATGGGTAACTTTGAGGATGGGGCCAATAAAATTTCATTCTCAAAGGGCAAAGGGCAAGGTCAAAATAAAACAAAAAATAAGGGAGATTTTCTGGGACATGACCCAGAGTGCAGCGCTAACACCCCCATCTTATTCTTTCATTGAAAGCTTTGCTACCATGGAATGGATGATAGTAAATGCCACATCAGTAATGACCGAGCACCCTCTGCTGACGGATGATGGTAATAACAAAGGAAAACACTTTCTGTCATTTTTATTAACTGATAAGTCATCTGAGGGCCTGATAGATCAAAGGTGAGGGCCGTATCTGGCCCATGGGCCGCCAGTTGCCCATCCCTGTCTTAGGCCATGACTTACTTCTGCAATAAAAAAGAAAAACATTTTGTTCAGTTAGAATATAGGTCATTTGGTAAAATAGCATAAGGTCTGTGTACAGTACTATGGTATAGCAATCATTGTTAATTTATGTTTTAATTACTGTTTGGGGCTGGAATAATGTCACTCCTCTAGATCTGCAAAATCTCAGGAAAGTAATACGGAAGCTCACCTTTCCTGAGAAACTCTGACTTGTTCATTATTTCACCAGGAACCAGAGAGTAGTTAGACATCTTGTTCTGCTTCATATTCTTGAACAAACATCGGTCCGCGATCTTCTCTGTCACCTCAGCATCCAGAGATTTCTCCAAGAACTGAGTGATTCTGGTCACGGAGCCCTTCAGGTCCTACAGGATGGAGCAGCACAGCTCATTCCATACAGTAATACTCATGTGTCATTGCTGTATGCTTTTACAAAGTGTTTGAAAGACATGATTTTAGTTTTGGAATTAGGTTGTTCATATCTTTCAAAACTCAAAGCACTTTAGAGGAACATTGTTGAAAAACTTACCATAAGCATTTCTTCATAGGAGAGGAGATAAGATAAGATAAGATAAGATAAGATAAGATAAGATAAGATAAGATAAGATAAGATAAGATAAGATAAGATAAGATTCCTTTATTGTCACTGCATGATAGATACAACGAAATTCAGGTGCACTACCTGAAAATATACCTTAAAAAGACACACATTCAACATTCATACACATGCATCTCACACATACACTATTATTCACATATGCATAGAAAAAAAGAAATTTTAAAAGTGTATATTGCACAGGTTAAAATAATAAGATGACGGCTGGTACTTCACAGGCACGGAGTACCTTGAATGTGGTTCCTGTCATAAGAAGTTGGTGGCGTGGGCACAGGACATAACTGACCAGCTGGACCTGGCTCACCAGGAACAGTGTCCACTTGTGTTAACATACAAGTAAGTTAGCATTTATTCCTTCTGTTTTGTTATAGTCAGATTAAAAATGTAGGAAAGCAAACACACATCTCAGGCTGTCCTGTTACACAGCAGTCATTGGAGCCCTGAGAGAACACACTCTGGGCAGCAGTGCAACATGCCTCTGCACCACTCTGGAGGAGGACCACACCAGAAAGTGGATGTCAGGTCCATGCAGTATCTCACCATCCTGTCACAGCTTTGAGCGGCAGGTGCTGCAGTTCCCCAGGCGACCATTCCACCCATGCAGCCGGTTCCTGGCGTATCCTGGCTCATTTCAGTGTACGTGAGGAACACCCTGACTCGCCTGGATGAGACAAAGGCCAGGATCACGTCCATCTTTGGGGAAATCTTGAAGATGGACTCATGCACTGCATTCAGGATCCTCCAAGGGTGGAGCCCTATACAAAGACGAAGGAAGTGACCAAGGGAAGGGTCGTCCTCCCAGTCTTTCGGTGCACCAGATGCTCCACCTCTCTGGAACTGTTCCACCTGTACTTACGCTGCTTCATTCCTGGTGAGTGTTAATCTGTGTGTGAACATGCTCAGAGCAGAGCAGCAGTTCACTCATGTCAATTCAGTGTTGCTGATTGATTCTCTCTCAAGTCGATGTCTGTCTCTGCACAGAGCCGTCCTGGGCATGGGGGCGGGAGCTGCTCACTCACCTGGCGTGAGCAGGCATCTTCACATGGTTGTGCCTTGTGGACCGTGTTCAAACCATCGCTGGGTCCTGGGTCAACCGCTGGATACAAGCTGATCCGCTATGTAGTCATGCACTCCTCGAACCTCGTGAAGCACATGCGCATACAGCTGTTTGAGGTGAAGCAGCGGACCTGATGCGGCGGTGGTAAGGCTCAGCCTGTTACTTCTGCCAGTGCTGGACATGTCTGCTATTGCACTCCAGTTGTTTGTCAAAAAGCTAATAATGCTATTTTGTAATAATCCAACAGGTACCAGCAGAAAAGCAGAGAGGAGGTGGAGAACACCATCAGCGTCCAGATTCCTGGTCCCAGCCCAGACGACTGTGGCGAGCCCCTTCCAGCTCCACGGGCGGAGCCAGTGCGGCCTGACCAGCCCCTCCAACACCACCTCCCAGACGACGCGTCCCCTGGCACCAATGCTGTATGCTATGGCGACCTCTCCAGCAGCTGCCGCCACCACCTCCTCCTCCTCCTCCTCCTCAGCCGCCGCTGCCGCCTCCTCTGTTCTGTTATCTTGCTTAATCTGTCAGTTTTCTCCTACTTCATATTCTTGAGTCCTGTGTTGCTGCAACATTTGAATTTCCCCGCTTGTCTAAACAAATCACAGCATTATGTTACATTTTGTTGAAAGTTAGAACTAAGCAATGTCTAATTAATTTCTTAAAACATACTTCA
Source organism: Lucifuga dentata (assembly GCA_014773175.1). Lineage (NCBI taxonomy): Eukaryota > Metazoa > Chordata > Actinopteri > Ophidiiformes > Bythitidae > Lucifuga > Lucifuga dentata. The sequence continues at coordinate 15,314 of VXCM01007618.1, read as the reverse complement.
ATGGACATAAATACACTGACAAACAAAAAGCAGTTTTTCACATTGTAAATTGCTGCTAGTTACTCTGTAGTGCCTCCTTGAGGCAAAAATACACAATAATGTAGAGCCTAACTAAGCATTATTGACAGTAAGACTTAAAGGACCATACCGGCCGGCCATTTTTTTCATGTTTGAGCCTAATATATTCAATTTTCATACATGTAACATTATTGACAATCATTTCCAAAGCATACTACTGGAACGGTGAATTAAAAATGTTTTTCCTACCTTCCAGACCTCCATTGGTTTCAGTTCATTCTGCTATTAAAATCAACTTGTTGATACTTGAAACGTTCTTGGGATAGGTAATCCATCATCACCAACAAGACGTGTATTCAGGTTTTTTTTAAAAGTTATGTAATTTTAGTGTTTAAGTTCAATAAAAAGCGTGGAGTGAATGTATGCCTCCACCGGGGAATATAGTCCCAAAAGAAGACCTGCGTTTATGGAAAAATTTAAAGGACCGTGACTTCATAAGGCTGTGTAACTATTAGCAGGAGAAACATGGATTTTTAAGGTGGGTGTATCACTTGAATATTTGATTTTGAAAGATTAAGAGATTTTGCAAAATATCAGGAAAGCTGAAATATGGTTTTATCCTTTGGGAAATGATTGTCAGTAACGTAACATGTATGAAAACTGAATATATTAGGCTCAACCATGTAAAATGGTATGGTCCTTTAACAATGAGTGCAATGTGTTACAAGTTAAGACTGAAACTGCCTTGTTTTCCCCTTTACATGTGTTTTGGGAAATGAGGGTGAAGGGGTGCCAAAGTGGTCAGAAACAGCCCTGAGGCTCAGATTGGATCATACAGGGTTGAACAGTACACTGTTTTCAGTAGGGAAAAGAAACAGCAATAAATACACACATTGTTATGAGAAAGAAAATGTTGAACATATTTTGTTTAAATTGTACACAATATAACAGAGAAAGAGAAAACTTAAAGAATAGCGTAACAGGTATTGGAAGGAACTTTGATCTAGGAGGGTTACTGGGGACAAAGGAGAAAGGGGTGAATGAAGTCAGGAGAGCCATATATGGGATTATTTTTAATACCAGATCAGATAATAGAATATAGATGCTATAGTTAAGATGACGCTGCTGCACACTCTGGTACAGTAGGTGGCGGTATGCACCTTCATGTTGTTTGCGATCCGCCAAAAACGCAGAGAAGAAGAAGAAAAACACTTTTAATGTCTCACTTTGTGAAAAATGAGGAACGCTTCACGAATTTGCGTGTCATCCTTGCGCAGGGGCCATGCTAATCTTCTCTGTATCGTTCCAATTTTAGTATATGTGCTTCCGAAGAAACACGACAGTATCCTGGGTTCACTGGGCTTATAAAGGGGGACAGAGGACATTCATCCCTATGCATGGTGAGGACACACAGAGGAACTTCAGGTTATGTGAGGGCTTTAGCAGGCGTAAAACATACAGAAACGGAAGCTAGGTGCAGAGGAAAACTGGGGAGACGTGCTGGACTCACTGTGACCCATTCTGAACCAGGACTTGGGCCAATCTGGCCCAGTACGAGCTCTAATGGCCCTGCGGAAATAGTATGTAAAGCAGGTATTACGTCAGACACTGGTGATTGGAGAGCTGGGAGGCTAGTAGCAAAAGAACGTAGATGTCTGAAGTTTATTTCAAGATTATCCGCTTTCATGCGAGATTTAAACCTCTCTTTGTCCTGCAAACCAGAAATCTAAAAAGAATCTAAGATTGAGAGATGGATGGCGACATACGATGAGGGAGTAACCTCCGTTTTTAATCAATACTATAATGCTACGTACTTTACTTGTAGCGTGTTAGCGTTTAGTATTCATCGATTGTATCTGCTGCAAAGGTTATTTTGTTGGTATGTGGAGCTGGTATCGCTGCATGGTTATTATTAGTTGTAACTGTTAGTTTTGTTTTTATTGTTGTTATTGCACACTTCCGTATCGGTAAATCCCACAATGCATTGCGCGGTTTACGTCACGTCACATTCACAAATAGCTGCACACGTAGCCGAATTTCAGCTCTGTGATTGGATGTTTTTAACTGCAATGCTTCTTAGTAGATGTAGTGATTTCTTCACCTTATTCTATAGTTATATTATCTATTTAATAGAGTAAAAACATTACTGTATCAAGCGGCCAACAATTTCAAATAACCCCATGCAGGCAATAACACGTAACTCCACAGTGTTAATTCTTACCTCGTTTGGTTGATTGCTGGGCCTGGTTTCCATCTCAAAATGCAGGCTGCATGGCTTGGCATTACATATGGCAATGAATTCATCGTAATCCAGCGAATAAACCAGTTGATGTTCCAGTGACAGCAGTGTGAGGTTGTCCAAACGTGTGATAGTCACTGAAAACTGTAGACGAAGTGTTTTGTTGTCAACAACTGTCTCTCCACCCCGCAAAATGGCGTCGGAACTCTGGCAATGACCCCAGCGGTCATCTGGGAAAATGTCGCAGGGGGTAGCAGCGGAGTCCAACCATGACACACCGGTATCCTCCGACTGTAAGGCTTGCATTATTACTTATATATACAAAACTGTACAGCTATGTCTAGCTGTGCAGTTTTGTTGGGTCCCAGCTCATGAGGGAGTTAGAGAGAATAAAAAGGTAGACCATAATGCAAGCCTTACAGCTGGAAGATACAATACAGGTGTGTTATGGAAGAGGAGAGGGGAAAGTAATAATAAAATTAGAGATGTGGCACAATGGACAAAGAAGATAAAATAATATACAAAAATCAGTTACAATTAAAAACTAGCGATAGTGCTAGCTTCAAGGAAGGCTGCGGAAGAAGCCACGGATTTGACTGACGCCGCCAGCCGCAACTCAGCTAACTGTGTCGTCGTCGTCTGTCCAACATTAATAATTCAATTCAAGCAGTGAATCAGTTCTTCTGATTTGCACATAAATAAGCGATAGCAGCGGTGCTAAAGGTGCTGTGAAACAACAGAACTCAAGCCAAGGCCACTGTGTGACTGCAGGAGAGTCCATCAGAATCATATACAGCTAATTTGTTATCAGAAATTAAAATTAACAACTTTATAATAGTCCATATGCAATCAATCAATAGAGACAGTTCTAGAACGGGAGTTTAATTAGAACAAGCAAGATATTAATAAATATGTGAGTGTACAAAGATCAAATATAAAGTAGTAGTATTAATACATAAAAAAATAACATTGAAACGTAAAAACAAAATTAGTTATGTATTTCTACATTTCTGATTTTATTTATTTATACATTTCCACATTTCTACATTTATTTATGTATTTCTTCAACTATATGCTAATGAGGTGGGCGGGCCATAGCCTCACTTGCAAAGCCCTATTGGTAAGTTGTACAACCCAGGCAGAAGCAACTGATTATAGAGTCTGTGATTCTGATGGACTCTTTCCTGCAGTCACACAAAGGCCTCGGCTGGAGCGCTGAGGGAAGTGGATCAACTTAAAAACTGTGAAATCAGGAAAACGTTAGATTTGATGCCTCAGTAGCAACACCATTCACAACATGCTGCACCTGGAAATTAGCCAGTTTAACAAACAGTAAATTATTTAAAATTTAAATTTAGGCTGTGACTGAACTAAAAGTTTGTCAGGCCTGAAGGCGGATGCCAGGAGGCTCAGTGCTGCATAAAGGATGTGACGCTGACATGCAGGTGAATCTGCTAAATCCCTCTTAGATTGTTTGTTCTCTAAAAGTGTAACATTCAGCAGCTCTGAGCGCGTCAGACTGAGCCGATCTAAGCTCCGATCGAAGGTTTAAACGGAGTGATGAGGACAGAACCACACACAAACAAAAATAAATCTGACAATCAGTTATGATAGATCAATGAAAAATCAGACAGATCTGTCATGATCAGAATATTAGTTCTGTTGTTTCACAGCGCCTTTAGCACCGCTGCTAGCACTTATTTATGTGGAAATCAGAAGAATTGATTCGCACACTCGAAGATGTCAGAATTAACAAGGTCACGTGAATTCAGTTTATTAATCATAGCTGCATGGAGAGGGTCTATTTTGAAGTAGGTGTAGCTAAAACGGGCTCTGTCAGAGTGGATCTATGCTAGAATTCAGAGTTTAATTCCGTGGAATCTGTGTTTCATTTCTCTGCTTCTCAGTCTCCAAAATGTGCAGCACGGTACAGAATTCCCTACAGGTGCGCAAATTCTCCATCAAGTTCGTTTTTATGTCGTGACAAGTAGCGTAGGTAAGTATTTGCTATTTTATGACGGTTTGCTACAGCCAAACACTCAGGTTGCACAGTGACATATATGTTTTTCATTCAAGCAAGGCCAAAGTAAAGGAGCACAGATCAGAAGATTCATCCAACCAATAAGGTGAGAGTGCTGAGGTTATGGCCCGCCCACCTCATTAGCATAGAGATGAAGAAATACAGAAATAAACGTGGAAATGTAGAAATAAATGCAATCAGAAACGTAGAAATATGTCAATAAATTAATGTTGAAATACGTAAAAACAAAAATAATTAAATGCAGACATAAATACATAAAGAAATTAAAAAAAATATTTCTATATTTTTACATTTATTTATGTATTTATGTACACATTTATTTATTTACACATTTATGTACATATTTATTTATGTATATATTTATTTAGAATTAAGTCACTGTTGTTCCTCCATATAATACCACCAGTAGAATTTAAACACTCTAACACAGGCAGTCCCCGGGTTATGAACGGGTTATGAAGGGGTTATGAAGGGGGTTATGAACGGGTTATGAAGGGGTTATGAAGGGGGTTATGAACGGGTTATGAAGGGGTTATGAAGGGGTTGTTCTCACGGCAGTCTTAAAGTCAGTTTGTAATAACGGGTTTATGCTAGCAGACGCGATGCGGACATAAACACGGACGTCTCCGCGACGGACCGTCTATATTGATGCTTCCCGCGCATTTATGACAACCACGCACTTCAACATGGCGGTGTAGGTTAACAATAACAAGTTACAACAGTTGGTTAACCGCCCAAAAAAAAACAGGAACAAACCCAGCGATACAGACCTGGCTTCTGGTTCAGTCACTCACGTTACTGCAGCTCTTGAACTTATTTAACCGCTAAGGAGAGCTCGCTTTAATCTCACTTTCGCCCTTGACGTGGCGCCCCCTAGCGGCCGCGGGGCCCTAAGCAACCGCCTGGTTCACCTATGCTACTGGCCGGCTCTGTCTGAAACAAATGTATTTATTTTTATTATAATGTCCATGTAACATGGCTTTTTCAGCTCCAGCATCAACCGTCACATATCTCCGTTCTTTTTACTGTTACCTCAAAAACACAAATTACAGCAATTAGGTAGCAAATAGGCAACATTTGTCAACACCTTAACTTTTAAATCACATAGACACACTTAAAATAGACAACCAGACTCCACTCTAAACTACAAGCACACTTATAACCTCAAAGACTTTTCAAAAAAGGATGTGTCGTCTATCAGAACAAAATTTCAAATTCTTCCAAAACATAAAGAGGTGCATTTTAAAACCTTAAATGAAATTCACCCATCAAATGAATATATTACACTTAGATTTAATTTTGTAGTGGACAATTGTTATGTGTGTTACATCAGGAGAAAAAAAAGAGACTCTTCACAAATTTCCCCCAAATTGGGAGAATTAGAATGGAACTGTCAGTTTTTATTCTCGTCAAACTGCCCCTTTGGTGCCTTGCATAGTTCAGACATGGAACAGTACTGCAGCAGAGCAGACTGAGAGTCAGGAGCTGGGATTTATTTTTTAAATTTTATCCCTCGACAGAAAAAAATGGCTTATTTTATACTCAGAAATCTCCTCAGCCAATGTAGATCTCACTCTAGGACTGCCATGTTAAGACTTTTCACTTCGAGGTTAGGGTCAGAGATGTTGTGTTTTGGACAAAATATCAAGTATTACTTCCAGTTTAATTTTCCCAATTTGTATAAAAATGAGGAACGCTTCACGAATTTGCGTGTCATCCTTGCGCAGGGGCCATGCTAATCTTCTCTGTATCGTTCCAATTTTTGTATATGTGCTTCCGAAGAAACACGACAGTCTCTTGGGTTCACCTCCTATAAAGACTGGGATTCCACACCTCCACACCCACTCATGGTGTGGACCCACAGAGGGACTCCTGAGAACATGAGGCCTTCAGCGGAGAGAAAATCCCTTTCAAAAGCTATCTTGGGAAATACTGCAGTTCTGTTTTCTCTGTGCCAAAGCCCTGACATTCTCAGGAATCCCTCTGTGGGTCCACACCATGAATGAGTGGAGGCGTGGAATCTCAGAACTTGAAGGAGGTGAACCCAAGAGACGGTTGTGGTTTTTGTTTTTTTTGAAGCACATACACTAAATTTGGAATGGAGAGTTGCAAAAGGGCCGTGTTAATCCTTTCCGTATCGTTCCCGCTTTAGTGTATGTGCTTCCAAAGAAATAGCCTATGGGATTCATCACATGCAAATACTGGGATACCACGGCTCCACCCACATTCATGGTGTGGACCCACAGAGGGATCTGAGAATGTGAGGAGAAAACAGAACTGCAATGTTTCCCAAGATAGCTTTTGAAAGGGATTTTCTCTCCGCTGAAGGCCTCACGTTCTCAGGAGTCCCTCTGTGGGTCCACACCATGAGTGGGTGTGGAGGTGTGGAATCCCAGTCTTTATAGGAGGTGAACCCAAGAGACTGTCGTGTTTCTTCGGAAGCACATATACAAAAATTGGAACGATACAGAGAAGATTAGCATGGCCCCTGCGCAAGGATGACACGCAAATTCGTGAAGCGTTCCTCATTTTTATACAAATTGGGAAAATTAAAATGGAAGTAATACTTGATATTTTGTCCAGTGCACCCCTATACATGCCTTGCAAAGTTCAGATATACTGCAGCAGACTGAGAGTCAGGAGCTGTGATTTATTTTTAAAATTTTATCCCTCGACAGAAAAAGGTGTCTTATTTTATATTCAGAAATCTCCTCTGCTAAAAAAATGTAACGGTAAGGTAATCCAACCGCAGCAATACTAAAGTAATGTAACTTGATTGCTTTCTGTTACTTTTGGATTACTTCAATGCCAAATGTGCGCAGAAAGACGAGAAAAGAAATATCAATAAGGTGAACGACAGGACGATGTAAGACAACCTTAGGAAAGAAAATGGGGGCGTGAAAATTAAATTCAGGCAGTAGGCCTTCCATTTCTAAATTAAATTATAGGCTTACAGAATAGTACAGTTAAAGCAAAAATAAAATCTGCTCCTTTTNTTTCTAAATTAAATTATAGGCTTACAGAATAGTACAGTTAAAGCAAAAATAAAATCTGCTCCTTTTAGATTACATTTTGTTTTTGCTTTCCGCAATGTATCTGACTTTAAACTGGTAAAAGATGTAATAAAACACATTAAAATAAACACAGTAATTCATAGCGTTCGACCAACATTGCAAATTAAAGTACTGAGCTTTTAGTACCTAACAGATCCACAGTTTAGGGCCAAAGCGCCTCGTACTCTAAAAAACACAGGACTGCGTTTTACGTCACACAGCTTTTCCCGTGTTCATTCTTGTGTTGTTTCAAAATGTAACGAGCGAGCACAAAGCTGTTTCACACTGACGAGTTAAAACGTGAAATCAGGAGCAGATTTTCATTATTTCACTTTTTTTTTTTTAGACGAGTTCTTTTAACTGCGTGCAGGTACGTACTGTAGCTCAGTGTTAGCCTGTGAAAAGGATTTGTCTTTAAGTGTTGTGTTTCCTCAGTGGATGAAAATACTGGAGTGTTCAGGGTGCACAGGGTTGGGCATGGGGGGGAGGGGGGGCAGTTCCCAGCATGCATTGGGGCAACAGTTCTTTGTTAAAAACCTTTCTTGCGGTTTTACATGTAGATGAATGCTACATATGACTAAGAAAAGTTGCAGTGTTAATTTTGGCGTTACTCCCATGTTGTTGTGTTATTAGCAACATGTATAAAAGGTCACTATTTGGAGCTGCTTTATGCAAACCATGAGAGAAAGTGTGTTGTTGGCATGAGACATCTCTTACTTACTGGGCTTTAAGGATTAAATATGTCATTATGTAGAAAACAGACAAGCAGCAGGCTGCAAACACTTCAAATGTTGGTGTGAATGAAGAAAGATATTTACTTCACAAGTAAAATATCAGTTGAAATACAGTTTTATCTGTTGGGAAATGATTGACAGTAACACAACTTGTATGAAAATTCAATGGATTAGGTGTAAACATGCAAATTGGGTGGTATGGTCCTTCAAGCTAGTGGTCTAGTTGTTTTCTCTCTCTCTCCTGAATGTTAGAAATGTGAATCAATGCTTTATTTGTGAAAATAAAATCCTGATCAAAGAGGATTCTGGTCCATCTTTAATCCAGAGATAACACAGACGGTCAGTCGGGACACGAGACAGCTACAAGCTACAAGCTTTATTACTTTGATAAGGAGCATCAGACTACAAAAACTTTTTCCTTTTTTTTTTAATTTATTGCTAAGTGGAGCTTCAGGCTGTGGTTAAAATGCCGTAATATTTGAAGTTCATTATGGAGATTTCCTTTTCTCCATCACACACCAACTCATCACAGTTTTACCTGCAGGAAACTGAAATCATCAGAACAGCAGACTGGTGGAAAAACACAGTTACTTCTATTCTCCACAGTGTGAAAGCCGACGCCTGTAATTAATGACAGAATGATGAGACAAGTTGCTATAAATCTGACAGCCATCTTTTTCCAGTTAAAGATGACATCATTAACATCACAATGGCTGATATGCAGCAAAGTCACGCGTGGTCACGTGGTGTTTCTGTGCTTTCTATTTCATCCGTGAAACAACTATTCAAAGCCTGATTAAGCAGAGAGGTTTTATTCTTTTTAAAGCCACAAAATAACACATCAGTGGTAAAGAGAACACAAATGGAACATCTCGCTCCACGCCATCCACTGACCCGCAGTGAGACGCAGCCGCCGGAGTTTGTAGATTTGTGTGCAAATATGAGTTGACTGGCTGTTTAAAGGCAGAATGTGACTGAGTCCAAGCTAAAGTTCAACATGACAACCTGACTTCCAAAGAACCTTTTCATTTTGTCATGGTGTTTTTAATCATGGAAAGAGGCGACATTTTTAGGCTTCAAAACTTGCTGCCTGCTAGCACTTCCTAGAGGCCGCAAAGCTTATTACAGCCCAACCGGCCAAAATGACTCAACAGATGAATTCGTTATTTTAGAGGATAAACACTCCTGGGGCTAAAAATACAAAGTTTGTCCTGAGTGTGGCATCAGAGGAAAGTTTATGGGTCAGAAACTCTGAAAAAATCAGAAAACGTGTTGAGGAAAATGATGGCGCTGCTTTTGGGTTACAAGTCAGTTTAAGAGTAAGTTTTGGTGCTAAAGATAAGCAGATGAAATGAAGGGCCCAGCAAATGTTATCTGCCAATTCAACTCCAACACGTCCTCAGTCCTGTTAGAAAGCCTGAGCTGATGGTGGTTTGAGAGGAAACGTCATAAAGTATTAAAAACAGAAAAGGCTTCATCCTCCAGAGATTACGAACACCCATAGAAACCCAGCAGCCCTTTTTCTGAGACACGTTACTCAGGATCCAAAGTCTGGCCTGATGGTGAGGCCTGAGGAAAGGTCAGGGGTCGTCCTCTGAGATGTTAAATCCACAGCTCATTTCATGGCATCACGGCCAGTAGACATGGATGTTAACAGCAGCTGATCTCATGACCTGCAGGAAAAAAAACGTTTGGCTCCACCAAACCTGGTCTTCCTGAGTCAGAGACATTAAAGCTAAAACTGAACTAAAACTGCACTGTATATATAAAATGAGTCTAACAGCAGCCACACACACACACACACTGAAGTTTCACTTAAACACCATCACTGTAACAAGAAAAGCAGTAACACACACAAATTAAAAAAGATTATAGTGCAAAAGCATAAAACACAAAGACACAAACAAAATGAAGACGTCAGAACAAACAGAGAGAATGAACCGAAAGAGATGATACACAAATCCATAATCTATATTCATGCCAAAACCTCGCATGCAGGTTTGCCGTCAATCATCAGCAACAGCTACTTTAAAGGACCATACTGGACATTTTGCATGTTTGAGCCTAATATATTCAATTTTCATACACGTAATGTTACTGACAATCATTTCCCAAAGCATACTACTGGAACGGTGAATTAAAATTTAGGATTTTTTAAATTTAGAATTTCTGGTTTTATCCTTTGGGAAATGATTGTCAGTAACATAACATGTATGAAAATTGAATATATTAGGCTCGAACATGCAAAATGGGTGGTATGCTCATTTAAACTGAGGTCTAAATACATGCAGAATGCTTACTTTCTGATCAGATCTGTCATCCATACAGGAGATAAAATCCAGCTGAGTCCTTCTGCAGCATTCCCTCAGACAGAAAACTTCCTCTCAGAGCCAATTAAGCAACGAGTAATTATATATTAATTACTCCATGATAAGAATACACACAGTCTGACATTGTGATTAGATTTCAGGTGTAAATAAATCCGTACAGCTGAGACACTTTCATGAAATAAAATCCATCTATAAATAAAAATGTCTTCCTGCTCGCTCTGTTGATAAAGTTATTTGACTCAGGAGTTTGACTTGCTGGAAATATGGACAGTAAGAGCAGATGCTAAAAAGTTATTATTTTAAAGATAGATGAAGAGGAAACAGGAACCATGTAAAGACCCACCTACTGACATCCAATCACAACGCAGCAGGAATCCACATAATGAGAACCCTTTTTATTGTGGTGATAATTCCAGTTGTTACTCTGATAAAGATTGTAGTGGGAAAACCTTTCTGTTGAATATGACTGCTGTTACGTTTTTCAATTCTCAAAAGCTAATTTGGAGAGAGAGAGAAAAAAAAAAAAANAAAAAAAAAAAAAAGCACTTGTGGTTCCCACAAAGTGGCCCCGCCTACTTGGCCATTCCATTATACAGAAAAACCTCTTTGGCTCCGCCTCTTGAGGCCTTACTTCCTCAGTTAATTTCTGTCTGTCGAGCAGCTCCACCTCTGAAAGACGAACCGCCAGAAACATTCATTGCGCGTGATCTGTTCTGGATACATGCTGCACGATGTGAACAAGGCGGAGCGACGCAGAGACTCGGAGGCGGAGTTACGCAGAGACTCGGAGGCTTCGCCGGCGTCAGCGCCGTGGGATGAAAGTGAAATCGGTTTCAGCTTTTCTGGTGAAGCCTGAACCTCACACACCAGTCTGTGTCTGGATACAGCAGACAGTGAACTGTCTTAAATCTGGAGGAGAGAGAAATTAAATACAACATTGAACTGATTAAATCCCTTAAATATATTCACATTTACTGAACAAGTGCGTGCTTGTATAAAATTTGAGCAAACTGTCAGTAAAATGTGTTCAACTCTATGAATCTCACAGTGTGTGTGTGTGTTGTACACAATAGTGATCAATCAGTATTTCTATGCACAGACCTGAAGTATCTCATCAGGCTTAAATAACGCTGATACTGATCAATCAGCCATGATTTGATCGATAATAATGCTCATGGTTGTGATCCTGCTGGTCTCACAAACACGTGATAAACGTGTAAGGAGTCATGTGATTGTGCAGCGTATCAAACAGTTACCTGGTGGGGTCGTCAGCCAATGAGAAGCCCCCAGCAATGCTCACCACATTTCTTCTGTTCTCAAAGCCTCCGTAGCTCAGAGTCACCTATTAACACACGCATGCACGCGCACACGTCTTTAAATGTTAATACAACACATTCTCATATCATACTGCCAACAGCCAATATTTGAAGTTAGTATTTGATCCTGTTAAATATTGTAATATTATATTCAGTAAAGACTGAAAGATTGTAGTATTGTTGCGTACCTGCTGCAGCACGGTGTCGGTGGGGAGTTTCTGCAGGTTCTCCAGGTGTGAGTGGAAGGTGTGTGTGTGGGTCAGCGGGACCTCCAGCAGCGCCTCGATGATGTAGCCCACCGTGCAGTCGTCAGGCAGGCGGATCTTCTCTGCTGTGCTGATGAAGTTTCCCAAACTGAAACACATCATCATCATCATCACTTTCACCTCAGCACCAAGCGCAGCACAGGAAGTCAGCAGACTGAACGGAGTCATATCTGACTTGGTTCAAGGTGCAGATATTTAATGATGAAACAGCTAAAAATCTAACGTTTGCTTCTGGAGTTTATAGTGTTTCAGATAGGAAGGGGGGTGTGTGTGTGTGTGTGTGTGTGTGTATGTCTCTTCAATCTCTATGTGATCATCCATATACACAGATAATAGCTCAGACTTTATTTTAGGAGAGGTTATTTCTGTGCGTTTATATGATCTCCACTCGATTATAACGGGGATAACGGGCCACAGTTTCACTTTCACTTCTCTCTGTGGAGTGTGGACACAGAGGCCAAAAGAAAAAAAAAAAAAGAAGAGAGAGCTTCACAGTGAAATTAAAGCCATTTTCACACCTCAACACACCCAACCAATCAGTGTGAGGTGGGCGTGGCGTGGAGGAGTCAGATAACTGCTCAAAAACTCCACACGGCACGGGAAATGTTATTTTTCTGAGCATTAACTAGCAGCAGCTAAACATGTAAAAAGGTTTGTTGTAAGGAAGCTGCAAGAAAAAAGGCTATAACTTTATTAAACCCAAAAGGGTTCATATTTTATAGACCAGGAATCAGCAATTTTAATAGAAATCTGATTATAAGGTACAGAGGCAAAAACCTAATGATCCATTTGAAACTTCTTTGATTTCTGCATTAGTTTCTCATGTCCTCTGATCTTCATCTGAGTCACAGTAACAAAACTAATGACACACACACACGTCTTCGTATCTGCACACTCTTGTTGGCTTGTAACTGTCACCATGTTTCCTGCCTGTGTGTCTAAAAACACACAAGTGCAGACACATTCTCCACAGTTTAAAAAAAAATTTTAAAAATCAGCTTTAGAGGGTAAAACAGATTAAAGCAAATCAAGCTTACCTGGCCCACGGGCTCATTTTCAGAGCCAGACCTCGACTGATGCAGAACCCAGCTCCTCCTGTGGCAAACCAGAACCTGACAGACAGCTGAAACCAGACCAGAACAGGCGGGTCAGCAGACGGTCTGAGGCTAACACGTGGACGCCACACGGCTTCCTGAAGCCAGGAAACTGTAAGTTTAGGTCAGAGGGAACAAAGCAGCAGCCACCATGTCTGACTGTGAGCTGAGGCTCCTGTCAGGTCAGAGAATTCTGTATCAGAAACCAGATTAGCTACTGGAAGAGAGAAAGACTCTGAACTTCAGGAAAGAGCAAATGAACCAATCACTTAAAGGACCATACACCCATTTTGCTTGTTTGAGCCTAATATATTCAGTTTTCATACATGTAACGTTACTGACAATCATTTCCCAAAGCATACTACTGGAACGGTGAATTAAAAATGTTTTTCCTACCTTCCAGACCTCCATTGGTTTCAGTTCATTCTGCTATTAAAATCAACTTGTTGATACTGTAAACGTTCTTGGGATAGGTAATCCATCATCACCAACAAGACGTGTATTCAGGTTTTTTTAGAAGTTATGTAATTTTAGTGTTTAAGCTCAATAAAAAGCGTGGAGTGAATGTATGCCTCCACCGGGGAATATAGTCCCAAAAGAAGACCTGTGTTTATGGAAAAATTTAAAGGACTGTGACTTCATAAGGCTGTGTAACTATTAGCAGGAGAAACATGGATTTTTAAGGTGGGTGTATCGCTTGAATATTTGATTTTGAAAGATTAAGAGATTTAGCAAAATATCAGGAAAGCTGAAATACGGTTTTATCTTTTGGGAAATGATTGTCAGTAATGTAACATGTATGAAAACTGAATATATTAGGCTCAAACATGTAAAATGGCCGGTATGGTCCTTTAAGCATAGCAGCTGCATTATGACCACACGCAGCTAAACTCTGTAAAAATGACATGTTTACTGCTCATGTTCAGTCAGATTCATCTCACTTCATCAATATTTACTACAAACCCAGTTTAGGGGAAATGTAAAATTAATTTGTGACACACTCTGTATTACCGAGAGGAAATATAACATTTCAAATATCACCACATATCAAATTACCATGACAACCAATGCGTGCTGTCACACGCATTGGTTGTCATGGAAAAGCATGGTTGTCATGGAAAAGTTGTCACGGATGTCATGGAAAAGCATGAGGTTTACAAAAACCCACAATATGAAAAGAGAGAAACAATACATGAATAAAGTAATAAATCTGTTATTGAAAAATGTAAATTCATTCCAGTCGCATTAAACTTGTTTCACACTGATGATTGATGTTTTTTCACTGCAGAGTCTTATCTTAGATTTATCAGTGACAGAGGAGGAGAGTGCTCCCACTGAAACGCTGAAAACAAAACTTAAAAAAAAAAAAAAAAAANAAAAAAAAAAAAAAAAAAGGATAAAACAGATAAAAATAAGGTCAGGCAAGTCAAGACTTGCAGTTTTTATTTAGTCTCTTACACTGACTGAGCCTGAGGCATGAGGTGCTTCAGTCAGGATAGTTTGTGTGATCAGATGAAATTTAAGACAAGAAAGATCAAACTTTCACAGCTGATAAAGAAGCTTTTAGCTGTAAAAACAGGAAGCTCTGAAGGTACATTAAGGTGTTTTCAGACATGAGGATCTTTCTGTGTTCTCAACAGTCAGAGTTTAAAGCCTATGTATGGGAAACATACAAACATGTTTGTACATACATAGGCTTTACCTGGGCGGGGGCCGCCCAGGTAAATGAAGACCCACCCACGTTTTAGCAGAACGACCCAGCCTAAAAAAAATACAACTGTGACACTGCTGTCACATGCACTGACACACACACAGAGCGAGAAGATGAACCGCGACATGTATATTTCATTTCAACGCACATTAGTCAGTGGACTGGTAGTCCACTTTTTTTTTTTTTTTTNTTTTTTTTTTTTTTTTTACAGCAGGAAAACGTCTCAAAATCAGGAATGTCAGCATTACGCTGGTCTGGGGACATGGAGGACCATCTTGTGGATATGTGGTGAAATCAGGAGTGGCTTTTCTAACTATAAAGGCAGAAATCTGTGTCTGTGGCACCAACATCTCTAGAACCTGTCATGTATGAAGCTGATATTCAGCAGGTTTATTGCTCAGGACATGCAGCGGCACATGTGAAGCTGTTAGGATGAAAAATCTGTCTGTCATTTAACAAGCCTCTGTTTACATGTGAGACAACGTGATGAATAAACCAAACCAATAACTCCA
>VXCM01007617.1:0-12659 GCA_014773175.1 Lucifuga dentata | reverse complement strand
ACGTTCTCTGGTGTTCCAGCACGTTACACGGAGTCAAAACTATTTCCTACTTTCATGTAAAACATTTATGCTGCGTTCACAGACCTCGGAACTCAGATTTTTCCGGCTTCCTACCTGAAAACTGCGTTGGAACGGCGCTGAGACTGGGAGCTCCGGCTGGGAAACTGACCAAAATTATCTACCCCGACTTACCCGACTATGACGTCATCAACATAGCGGCGCCGTGGAAGCGAGCTTTGTGAATGGAACTGATCAGCCAAAAGGCGAATAAAGTATTTTTTCTTGCGTGAAATTGAAAAGAAAAAGGTCAATATATCACCAAGTTAACTATCTATTTTGTATAATAACTGCCGTTGATACGTAAGTGTAAATAATTTCATATTACCTCTCTGCACAAAGTTTAATACCCACTGTGATTAATATCATTGTAAAACAACACAACCAGAGTCCTGTAGTCTAACTTCGCTTTAGTTAGCATTTATTATGAAGTTTAATTAATTTTACAGTACTGTTCAGCTATGCTTTTTTGATTACATTTGGCTGGAACGGTTTGAGGTTGGACGTTGGAGCATCCAACTGGGAAAAACTCAACTTCCGAGGTCTGTGAACGCAGCATTAGTCCATGAATCGGTGATCCGGTTCACAGCCGTAACTGAACCTACTTCCGGTTCATTCCGGTCCGTGGTATAAATGAATGAGTTTCAATACATTTATATACTTTTTCTTTCACAGCACCCCGTCTTTGAGATAAATTAACACATTCTAACTCCAAACATAAAGCTAATGTCTGTTTGGAATCTAGTTTACGTGGCACAAACACTGCTTGTGAGGCGTTTGATGTAGTGTAGGTGAGCGTCCACTAGGGGGAGCAGCTCACACATGGTGCTTTCCAAGTTCTTATTTCGTTTACATGAACCAGTCTTTCTCACAGGATAATCGGACTGATCCGATTTTTGTAAATGAATCAAACTTTCCATGTCTAACGCTGACAGGCCAGGGGAAAAAAAAAGTTGGTTGGACATGTGGTTGGATTCAGCCATTTTCCCGGTAACAGTGGTCAAAATTGGTCAAAATTGTGATCCATTGAATTATGCATCGCACAATCGCAGAATCCTGGAGGGACTGGTCAGCAAGTCCTCCAACTGTTTTTGTGTTTAAATACAGATGTAATATATGTCACCAGGTGAGTACAGGTAATATTCACTATGATACATGTTTACACTTAAGAGTAAATAAATACAAAGAAGAAAAGTTCAGGATTTACATGTTGGGATGTCAGTCTTTCATTTTGACTTCGTTTTGTCTGATTTAAAGACGTTTGTGTTTCACATGCACGAGTATCTGCATTCATGCCACAAATCTGAGGATGTTACGAAAGAAGAAAATTTATTAAAAGAACATACCAGTGGTTTTGCATGTTTGAGTATAAGAAATACAACCCACATAAATGAATTTACAAAGAAATTTCATTTTCAGTTTCTCTGTAAAGGTTGTTTTCTCCTGGGACTATTTTCCCTGGTGGAAGCATACGTTTTCTTCTGTGCATTCCCGTGTTGAATCAGTTAAAAATAACTTCAACAAAACATTTAATAGACGTCATGTTCTCTGTGATAGCACGTTTCAAGACTCTATGAGTTGACTTTTATGTCGTACTGGAATGAACTGAAATCAGTGGCAGTCCGGATGATAGGAAAAACAATTCTAATATTTGGAAAATGGTTCTAAAATTTGGAAAATGGTTGGCAGTAACTTAACGTGTATGCATCAAATGTTCAAAATCACGGGTATGCTCCTTCAAAGAAGAAAAGCTAGCGTAGCGCCCAGGCTTTCTGCCTTACAGTTGAGGTTAACAAGCAGTAGTTTTAAAACCACAACCATCAGGTCTGCTGCTGCAAGCTGATTGGCCGGTGCTGCTTGGCGGCGCTGAGGTCATGTCTGACCTTTGCAGGTGTGCATGTCCACCTGCTGCTGGCAGTCGCGGCAGTGCACGGCGCAGCACCAGTGGAACTTGCATTCACATTTGATGGTTTGGCTGACTCGCGAAGTGTCGTAACCTCGCCCGCAGCACATGACCTCACAGCCATCCACGCCACGAGACGTCCGGTTACAGACACGCCCGCCCGTCCCCACGGAGCCTGTGGACAAATCAGATTAATGCATAATCAAACCTTTTCAGAATAATAACAATAGATTTTCCTGTTTTCCACCCAGACCTCTTTATAGTTCTCTCTCTTTGTGTCGTAACGGAGAAACAGACGCCATGATTCTTACATTTGAATCTCAGTAACATGTCACTGGTCCTTATTTTTTGGTTTATGGTTTGTAGCAGCAGTCAAACTGAGATTTTGATCCTGAATTTCTGACTGTCAGAATTTTGTCTCAGACTTCGCTTGGTCGTAAAAGCGTTAAAATCAGCTGCATCAGTTTTTCTCTTCTACATGCTGTATCTGTGGTTCCTGCAGCAGCAAAGCGTCATAAAACCAACCCTGAATAAAAACTAAAAATCTGATTTATTCAGTAAATACTAATGACATTTTACTTCCAAAGTGAGATTCATGTCTGGGAGAAGAATCATCCTGCAAAAACATTTTGCTTTTTATCATCTTTGTAATGACATAATTATGACATATCAGAGAATGATTTTAAAAAGAGAAAAAGATGGATTTGAATTCTAAAGAGTTTTTTTTATCCTGATTAGTTGTTTTACAGGAATGTGATTTGGCAGCACATAAGCCACAATTTAGCCAATCAGAGTAGTTTTATTAGTATCAGGAGCCAATGAAAACACATGATGCTGCCAGTACATTAAACCTTGATGAGACGGGGGGGGNGACGATGAACGCCGGGCGAAGGACAGATGAGAGATTGATGATAGCAGCCGTCAGCCAGCGCTCCCAGTCTTCATCAGCTGTTCATTTTAAAGGAGACATCAGTCGCCATCACACACACAGACACACACACACACACACAGTCTGTCTGATGACTATGTGAACATTCACATCATTCTGCTGTACTGATCATCTGCCATCTAAGGTCAAACCTCAAGTAAAACCGCCTGGTTTCGGTCAAATTATCAGATTTTAGTTCTTTTCAGATCTGTAGATTGTTTGTTCTGGTCTGAATCAGATCTGCAGATCGTTTGTTCTGGTCTGAATCAGATCTGTAGATCGTTTGCTCTGGTCTGAATCAGATCTGCAGATCGTTTGTTCTGGTCTGAATCAGATCTGCAGATCCTTTGCTTTGGTCTGAATCAGATCTGCAGATCGCTTGCTTTGGTCTGAATCAGATCTGCAGATCGCTTGCTCTGGTCTGAATCAGATCTGTAGATCGTTTGTTCTGGTCTGAATCAGATCTGCAGATCGTTTGTTCTGGTCTGAATCAGGAACAAAATTGTTGGCTTGATTCAGTTTCACAGAAAAAAATCCAATCAAATCAAAATCTATCAGCAGAAGTCATGTGACAACACTCTCTGCTGATTGGTCAGAAATGTCTGGGGGCGGAGAAAGAAAATCTAAACAGGAAAAAGTTTACAATGCCAGGAAAACTAAATAACATGAACAAAGAGGCATGTGGATCCAGCTGAACAGGAGAATGGAGCAACATACTAAGAACATACTAACACGCCAACCTGAACACATGATGTCTCATTACAGCTCCAGTACCTGTTCTAATGTCATACAGACTTAAAGGACCAATGAATGTGGAAATATAAAGAGGAATAAATAAAGGAATAAATAAACATGGAAACATAGAGGAATAAATAAAAAAAAATAATGTTAATATAGTCAAATTAAAAAAATACATAAAACAATTATTATGAGCATTTTAATTTATTTTCACATTTGTTCATTTCTGTATATTTATTTTTATATATATTTATTCATTTTTCCCATTTAAATTTCTGTATTTATTTCCTTATATATTTTTTATTTTTCTATTTATTTTGATATTTATTTCCATATTGTTTTCCGTATATAATCTTCACAGCCAGGTGATTGACAGCTTGGCCCACAAGAAAAAGAATAGAAGAATATTTCAAAGAATATATACAGAAAATAATATGGATATACATATAAAAATAAATAAATGAAACTATGTAAAATATATTGAACATTTTTTTAAAAAAATATAAGGAAATAAATGCAGAAAATTAAATGGGGAAAATTAATATATATATATAAATGTATATAAGGAAATAAATGAATACATAAATATATATAGAATGAATTAATAAAAGTGAAAATAAAAATGTTCAGAATTATTCTTTTATGTATTTTTTAATTTGTCTTTATATTTCCACATTTATTGATTCTTTTATTTATTTTATTTTTTTTAAATTTTGGCACAATGGGTATTCCATACCTAATCATTCAAAATCAAATGTTCAGGTGATACATTCACCTTAAAATATGGTTCACCTGCTGACGTTACGTCCTAATGTAGAAGGCATGATTTTCTTTTTTATTATTTCTCTGTAAAAGCCATCTTCTTCTGGGACTATATTCTCTGGCGGAGGCATACATTTTCTTCCATGTAGCTCCATGTTGGATCAGTTAAATAAAATTACTTGATAAAATTAAACAGACATCATCTCTGATTATTTATCTCGGCACGTTTCACGTCTCTACAAGTTGATTTTTTCGTTGTACTAGAGCCTGGAAGGTAGGAAAAACAATTCTAATATTTACTACTGCAGTAGCATGTTTTGGAAAATATTGTCAGTAATGTAACGTGTGTACAGGTTGTATATATTGGGCTCAATATATACAACATATGATGCTTTAAGGTCAAATCTTAGATGTTGTCTTCCTGAAAAGTTTCCTAATAATTTCTGGAAAACTAAAATAAAACGTCGGCAGACACGTCGGCTTTTATTTTTTGTTTTCCACCGTAACAATGTCCGCGGCACAGACCGACATTTTCTTCTGATTGGTTCAGTTAAACTCGACAAAAAATAAAAATGTTTTGTTTGCTGTCACGGATTATTTATCTCAGGCATGTTTAAAAAAATAGTTCTAGTATTTACGCTGCAGTAGCATGTTTTAGAAAATGATGTAACCTGTGTACAGGCTGTATGGACCCAAACATGCAAAATCACTGGTATGCTCCTTTAATTTTAATACAGACATACAAATCAGGTGTCTGAGGCTGAGATGTTTGTGTGTGTGTGTGTGTGTGTGTGTGTGTGTAAGCGTGCATGCGTGTGTATAAATGCATGTGTGTGTGTAGGTGTGTACGTGTGTATATGTGTGGGTGTGTGTGTAGGTGTGTGCGTGTGTATATGTGTGTGTGTGTGTGTATAAGTGTGTGTGAGTGTGTGTGTGTAGGTGTGACTGAGTGAGGTGTCTGAACGTGAAGCAGACTGCTGGTGAAGTAGAACATGTGTGTGTGTGTGTGTGTGTGTGTGTGTGTGTGTGTGTTGTGCTCACTTCTTCTGTATAAATAAAGCTTTAGAAAAAACATTGTTCTGGAATTTTCTCATGTTTACATTCTGCCTCTGTGTGTGTGTATGTGTGTGTGTGTGTGTGTGTGTGTGTGTGTGTGCTGTCTCTCCCTGCCAGGTAATATGTCTGGGCATGACCTAAGCCCCGCCCCCTATCGGCAGCATGCCCATCCGTCATCCTCGGTATGCTGCGCTGCTTGGGGTGACATCACGGCCAGAGTCCCCCCCCTCCTCCTCCTCCTCCTCCTCCTCCTCCTCTCTGTGCGTCTGCTTATTGAATTAAGATGAGCGGGCGCCGAGAGACGAGTTTAGCGCCTGAGCCTCGCCGCCGCGGCCGCCAACCTGATGTCACACCTTCAACAGGCACAGAGGTCTGCTGTCTCTGTGTGTGTGTGTGTGTGTGTGTCTCGGAGGAGTGAAACTGGTCTTCAGAGAAAGAATGAGAAGTTCTCAGGTGAGACCTGTGGAGAAAAGTGTGTGTGTGTGTGTGTGCGGTACTTCACCCTGTCTACATGTAAATGGCACATAAAGCCATCATGTCTCCTATAAAAGCCTTTAGTGGTTCTCAAACTGGGGTGCTGGTAACTCCAGGTGGTCACAGTGCATCCATGATAACACCGAACATGTGATCTGTATCACATACGTGAGCCACGTGAGGAAAAACATGTTAATGGAAGGTGTAAATGCACACAACATGATCTGAATTCAGGACGATGTGATTTTAGGAGTTTAATGTTATTTTAATGTTCTTAGATGTCAAAATGTTTTATTAATAGTTCACGTCAGTCATTATAACACGCTGGCATTTTTTATGTGATAAAAATCTGTTATATCACAATATTGACGATGTTGTGACATGATGAATTATTTCCTCTGTCATCTCAAATGCTTCAGCTACAAGCTAACTGGCTAACAGCTACAAGCTAACAGACTAACAGCTAAAGGTGGAAACACCACAAATTAGTTTCTCCACCTGAAGCAGAAACACCTGGTGAATACCAAGAAAGTCACATGAGGAGGAGAGCCAATCAGATGATTAGAGACACAAAACAGACAGGAAGTGATGCTGACTCAGTCTAGCATAGCTGGAGCGTTAGCTAGCTGTACTTCCTGTGACAGAACAAGCTAACGGTGGAGTGAAATTAGCTTGTTGTGATGTATGATGATGTATGAACAGTGTTAGCTTAGCTGCTAACAGTGTTAGCTTAGCCGCTACGCTAACTTCAGGTGAGTTCTTGTCTTGTGGTGGATCTGGACTTCAGAGCGTATTTAAGTTTAGCATCATAGAGGCTAATTAGCATCATAACCTGCCAAAGATCAGATCTGATGACATCATCAGTCATTTTATTGATGTTTTATAACGACTGAAGACGAGCAGCTAAAGCTAATCTGAGCTACTGTTTACAAGCTAAAATATTACAGCATTTATTATTTCTACTTTACTGAAGGAAAAAACTCTACTGTTTCTACTTTACTCTGATTCATGTTTATCCATGTTGGTACAGTTTGTAGTATTACTTACTTCTAAAATCACCATGACAACATTGTTCAGTGTTGCGTTGTTCATATCAGCTGCTGGCCTAGAGATTGTCAGAATCATCAAATTATGTTTTTATAATTTAATATATATTTTATTAATGTTATATGTATTTTACAAAGTTCCCATCAGTTTTGTTATTAACGTCATTTCATCGCTACGGTACTCTCTCTCTCTCAGTTTCGCTGCTTCCAGTGCAGCTCATATAAATTAGAGCTTTTATCCAATCAGATTTTCCCTTTGTGCTGTCTCTGGGTAAAAAAATCTAGCCTGAGGCCTTCAGGATCTCAGTGAATCCCCTCTGCTATTCAAGCTAATGAGACGATGTTGTTGATTGTCATGTTCTTTAACCAATCAGATTTCGAGTTTGCCATGTTGGGCATGTGTTCTTACACATCAGGGCCTTCTAGCTGGCCTTGGCCTACGTCATCAGCGTTAGCATTATGCTAACAGCTAACATCCTGCCAGAAATTCATTAAAAGAAGAGAGCTAGTTAGCTTAGCTAACTCAAGTAAACCTAGCTAGCATGTAACGTAGCATTATCTAATGTTTATTTAAACTTTCTTTCATGGTGTTTAGATTTTTAGATGTAGTGCTTTAGAATTTTTGTTTAGATTTTTACTTAGTCTTGTTTTTTAACGTACAATGGCTGAAGGAGGAGAAGAAATGGATTTACTGGCAAAGCCTTTTTCCAGAAGGCGCATGCTGACATAAACGGACCTTTGTCTTACTGAAAACTTTCTTTGTGGACCTTTAAGTCCCTCTGGCCTGTAGCCCCACTGTCATGCTGAGTTATCTGAAGGCGGTTTGATTGCGGGACGATAGCACTGAAGGCCTAGTGTAAAATACACGCCTGCTGCTGATTTTTGGATATATATATATATTAATTAGATATATTAATTATTCATAAAGGCAAGAAGACATCATGCGTTACTTTCACACACTTTTAACCCACTGAAAACCACTCTGCTGTGAGTGTGTGTTGTGAGATTCAACCCTACCCCACAAAATATGCCTCCTTTACAGGGATACTGTGGCCTTGGGTGAATTTGTGTGTGTGTGTGTGTGTGTGTGTGTCCTGTAGGGGTAATTTATAGTGATGTGCACATTGTTCTAAAGTTTCAGCCTGCAGAAGTGTGTAATGGGTCTTAAACTGTCTGACACATGATCGCCACGGATCATTTGCTGCCTGACAGGTATCACACACACACACACACACACACACACACACACACACACACACACACACACACGCTTTCTCATGCACCATGTCATCTTCTCTTTGTCCCACACATGCCTTTTCATTTTCACTCATTGTGCTTTTAAAGGAGCATACCGGTGGTTTTGCATGTTTGAGCCCAATGAAAACATGAAACTGTGTGTTAGTTTTCCTTTAATTTTTGCAAAATCCATTCACATGAAGAGTATCTGATATTTTAATTTATTTGTCTTCTAATTTTATGAAAGAGCATACTTTTGGGGATTGTAAAAAGTGTTTATGTTAGAGAAGCAGATTTGTTCTTGTTATAGGATGTTTCATCCTTTTTTCTCTTTTTTCAATTTTATTTTCTATTTTTAGTACAGCTTAAAAATGCAAGAGTGTACGCAGTCAAGCGATATTTTCTACTATATTAATATGCTCAATAGTACATATAAGGGTATATGTGTGCTCATGTATGTGTACCTATTGTGTATAAAAATGGATATACACTGTGTAACAATGTAAAAACTTATGTTAAAACTATTGTTTAAAAAACAATTTAAAAAATAAAATATTTTAATTTTTTTTTTTTTTTGCAAAATTCCCTAATCTTTCAAAATCAAACATTCAGGTGACACGCTTATCTTAAAATTCAGTGTTTTACCTGATAACGCTGATGTATGATTGTAGAAGGCACAGTCATTTTTCATTTCTCCGTAAAATCTGTCTTCTCCTGGGACTATATTTCCTGGTGGAGGCATACGTTTTCTTTGCTGCTCCGTGTTGCATCAGTTAAATTAAGTTACTTTGATTAAAAAAATAACAAAAACAACTTATTTCTTACTAATCTCAGCACGTTTCATGTTTCTACAGGTTTATTTTTTATGTCGTACTGGAATGAACTGAAAGCAATGACAGTCTGGAGGGTAGGAAAAACAATTCTAATATTTACTGCTGCAGTCGTTTTGGAAAGTGGTTGTCTGTAACGTATTCATTGTGCCAAATCATTGGTATGCTCCTTTAAACTTTGATATTATAAGTATCTGGTATGAACAGCTGAGAAGCCCACAGCAAGCTAATCATTGTCTCGTTAACGGGTCGTTAATGTGATTTAATCATTTAGCTGATAAAGGTCGTCAGACCTCGTAGCTCACCTGACTCGTGGTCTCGTATGCAGTAGTCTGGCGAGTCTTCAAAGTACACCAGGTCGTTCTTGCTGGGTCGTTTGAAGTGGGTGTGTGCAGCANTCTGGCGAGTCTTCAAAGTACACCAGGTCGTTCTTGCTGGGTCGTTTGAAGTGGGTGTGTGCAGCAGTGAAGCCCGTGCCGTACTGGTTAACGGCGACCTGGACGGCGCTGTTGTACCGCTTACGAAGATGGTCGCCGGTGCGTCGGAAGTCAGCCATGGCTAACCAGCAGGTCCGCACGCTGCAGGAACCGCTAACGCCGTGACATTTACACTCCAGAGTCATGAAGCGCTTCACTGCCTGGAGAGGAGAGAGAGACGAGTCACACGGCTTTACGACGTCATGCCGTTCTGAGTTTATTTAACAACAAAACGTACGTCTCTGCCAGGGAATACAGACCCAGGAGGAGAAATTTAAAATGGCCATGACTTTTACATTTGGACATTTGTGTTTGCAGGCGAAACGCAAAATTTAATCTGAACATTTTATTTTGAAAGATTAGGAGATTTGGCAAAATAACAAGAAACTTAAAATACGTTTTACGTTTTGGAAAATGGTTGTCAGTAAGGAAACGCGTATGCAGGTATTTACTGGGCTCAAACATGCAAAATCACTGGTATGGTCCTTTAAACACAGCGTTTCAAAGAAAAAGCCTGAAAGTGTCACATAAAAAGGAAAATCCTCCACTGAGTTTGTTTTGTCTTTTAATTTGCTCTGATCAGAATCAGGCTGTAACGTTTAACGAAGCAAAGTAAAGCGGCGTCTGAGACGTGGACGCTTTAAGTCTGCAGCTGTCAGATGAACTTCCTGCTCCTCAGTCGTTGCCTCCTCACCTTCCTGCCTGCTCGGTTGTTGTGAAGGTTCATGAGGGCGCGGGCGTCCCGCTCCTTCCTCTCCTTGGCGTCCACGAAGGCCTGGCTGAAGCGCATGGCGTGCTCCACGTGGTCGCTGCAACCGCCCCAGTTGAAGGAGCCCTTGGCATCCCGGGACGAGCCTTTCTTGGTGGGATCGCAGGAACAGGAGTCCAGCTCGCCTTGGCTGCAGGCTCGTGCCAGCGTATAAACCACGCCTGCCGAGGAAATGGCGTAGACGAAGGCCACCTCGCGGCTGCCTGAGGAAAGGAAAAGTGATGTAAGCAGTCAGCAGAGCAGGTCATTTCCTGTTTTTTAACGTCAAGGGATTCACAGAATAATGATTTGAGTTATAACTTGTTTGCAGTCATGTGACTTTGTGATGTCATGGAGAGGAAGTGGTGGTTTACAGCCAAATATAAATGATATATTTTAAAAAACTGCTTTGTGAAATGCTGTAGCTAGCTAGCTTCAGCTAACGTTGACATACATACTGTATGTTATTGTTGTGTGCGTTGTTGAATGCTCGCTACATGACAAAACTGCGGGAGGAATACTGTGCATGACTTTTTTTTTTACAAGTACACGCCGTGAACACGCGTGTCATTTATGGCATTGAGAGTGTCAAACTATAAATCTGTTGTTTTGTTGCTGTAATTGTTTTAGCAGTGAGCTAGGTGGCGTTAGCCCGCTGACCATCCACCTGTGGGTCTGCTACACATGGCCTGGCGGCTCAGTTTAGTGTACTTAACGAGGTTAACGAGGATAATGCTGAGAGAGCAGAAAGAACCAGAAAGGAAAACTCTGTAATAGTTAGAAATCAGCCGCTGACAGTAAGTAGCTTCTAACGGCCTCTGCTGCCGTATTAATGCTGCGTGACACGACCGCGGAGGCTGGGAGGTCCGAACTCTACACGGCCGATTAGAGGCCCCGACATGAAACGGACTAAGGTGAAAGATCCGGCTGCAGGTTAAACCTCGGGGCATGGGAGAGGAACAGGCCTGATGATCCTGCAGTGGCATAAAAAAGAGATCAGAGCCTGCTGCAACACGCCTGCAGAGATACAGACGTGTTCTAGCTGATGAGACGCAGGGTGACACGTCTGATCTGACGCCATGCTTCTGTTTGAGTTCCTCTATCAGGCAGCAGCAGCTTCTTATTACTGCTCACTACTCACTAATCGTTGCTGCTAAACTCACTTTCTCCCTGAAACAACTAATTATAACTGTTTTCCACGACATCTCCAAAATGTCTGACTGGATCTTCTTAGAGTAAATCAGCTTCCTGTGAGAGATCAGAGAAACCAAACGCTGCTACTGACCTGAGGCCTCATCCTGTTTTAATAGGATAACAGTCAGAAGCAGCAGGGAAATCACTTCCTCTGTAAAAACCCGACATTTCTGTCATTTCTCCTCTGAAGAAGCTGAGAGAGAAATGAATGTGCGAGCTGGAACGGTGGCTGATGCAGACTGAAGTAAAATGAAACAGGCTTGGTGTTGGAAAAAAGGTCAACTTCAGCCTGAGAACTGGAAATGGTTATAAAAATGACAACTTCTTCATCGCTGGATTTACTGTTATCAGCCAACACAGGAGCAGAAAGACGGAGAAACCAGTCGGCTGCAGGACTTGATGAATGCGTGACTGTAAAGTGAGACGAGGTGTGGAATGCAATCCAACGTCTGTGGAAAAAAAGACATCTGTAAGGAAGATCGCTGAGGTGTCGCTGTGAATACACTCGCCGCTTTGAAAACCAGCCGATTGCTTAGATTTGTCAGCATTAAGTTGAAGCTTAATGCAANACTCGCCGCTTTGAAAACCAGCCGATTGCTTAGATTTGTCAGCATTAAGTTGAAGCTTAATGCAAATATGTTTGCCTGCATCGCTGCAAACCAGACGTGCAGTAACGCGTTCCATTTACTCCGTTACATTTACTTTACAGTAACTTTTTTCACAAAATTGTATTTTACTGAGTAGTTTTATTGCAGGATGCTATTAACTTGTACTTGAGTATATATATGAAGAAAAACATATGCTTTTACTGCGTTATATTTGGTCGCACTGTTTGCGTTACTTTTGATTTCACTGTTTGAATTCAGTCACGTCCAGTTTTTCTCTCATTGTCAGATGCTACACTGTCTGCTTCAGCTCCCAAGTAGCCACGCCCCCACCCTCCGTTTCCATGGTTTCACCCGGAGCAGAACAGTCATGGCGGAATCAACAGCAGGAGGTTTAGAAGAGGCACATCCCTGCCACACATTCAAACGCTGTTTTCTTTTCAGCTACATAACGCGTTGCACCTTTGTCTGCTAAAAATGTGACATTTCAGTTTCTAAGAATCAACATGGAACTTCAGGAAGTATGTGGCACTAAGCTGCGATGTTAGCTACTTAGCTAGCTGCTGCTGCTAATGCTAACTCAGGTTTTCCTGTTCTATTCTGAGT
>VXCM01007616.1:0-12502 GCA_014773175.1 Lucifuga dentata | reverse complement strand
TACATGTTCTATTGTTTCATCTACATAGCAATAACTACATCTTCCTGAGTTATGTTTTCCTATTTTAAAAAGTGAAACATTCAACCTCCAAATGATTGTTTCATCTCTTTGATTTCTACCTGCTGATCTTTGAATACTGTAATACCACCGTCCTCTTCTTTCCTCGTCCCACTGTTTTTGCCATCTTTGATTAATTGACTGTTTAATTATGGAGACATGTTTCAGACATTCTAATGCGTTTTGATTGATCATTTTGTTTGTTTAATTGCACTAAAAACTCATTTTACTTTATTTTTTTTTACACAACTGTAGACGAGCAGCTAAAGCTATTGTTCACAAACTAAAATAAGCGCTAAACACCGAGCCAAACTTTCACTACAAAAACAGGAAAAAAGTGTTTAGGAGGAAAATAAAAAGTGCAGATAATGATTTGGCTGAATGTTTTTTAGCAGCTCATCCTGTCGTTTTCTGGAAGTAAAATATCATCCTGCATTTCTTGAGAAAAATTGCTTCAGCCTGCAGCTTCTCTGTTACATTCCTCAGAGAGTTTAACATCAAAACAGAAATATCCTCCAACCATAAAGACTCCAACATGTTCTCAGGAAAGCTGTGCAGAATATCATGCCTAAATAACAGCTACGCTACGCTACATGTGGCTAACATCTGGATCTGTAAATTCTGACTCAATATATCTTCTCAGATTTTGGTGGAAATCCACCTTCATGACGTCTCTTAGGTAACGATGCGTTCACGTTACCAGCTGAAGCGGTGCAGATCAGATTTTTATTTTTTATTTTTTAGGCTGCATGTGACACGTATGAGATTTTTTTCTGAGCAGCATCAACAAAACCAAATCTGATGTTTTTCATATCAGATTTGGGCCGCTTGCATATATGTGGATCTGATTCTAATCTGATTTTATTTATTTATTTATTTATTTATTTATTTATTTATAAGGGACCGTGTACAATGTTAAACATAACTGTTGTCATTTGATGATGGATTGTAGCAGAGTTAGCTTAGAGCTAATTTTCATCTGGTCACATGTAAAAAAGAATCCATAAACACTCAGACTAGTTACACTAAAAAAACACACAGAACACGTAACAACAGTTCAGCTCTGCTCTATAAAAACAACACGGCTAATCTGATCTCTGGCTGCTGAAGTCAGATCACGTCTCTGGTGCACGAAACTCACCATCACTCACGGCCCAATAAAAATAAATATGGAGCTACAGCAGTGTGAGGGGTCATCGATACGAGGAGAATATACATATATAGATTTTTTTTTTTTTGTTCACTGAATCGAACAAATTAACAGCTGGGTGCAGCATAATTGTCTCCAGCTAAATAGAGATAAGACCGACATAATTGTTTTTGGAACACGGAAAGAAAGGCAGAGTGGTAGCGCTTATCGTGACTCCCTCGCTTTCATAACTAAGAGTCAAGTCAGAAATCTTGGTGCTATCCTGGATCCAGACCTAAATTTCTATAGCCACATCAAATCTGTAACTTCATCAGCTCATTACCATCTTAAAAATATTAAAAGAGTTAGGGGACTAATGTATGAGCAAGACCTTGAAAGGCTTACCTATGCCTTTATCTCTAGTAGGTTGGATTACTGGTCTTCGGCAACTTCAGCTTATTCAGGACGCTGCAGCTAGGGTCCTGATGAGAACGAGGAAATATGACACATTACACCAGTTTTAAATCCTTACAGTGGCTGCCAGTCACGCAGAGAATTGACTTCAGAATCTGGCTGCTTGTTTATAAATCACTCTGGTTATGGGCCTAAATACATCTCTGACCTGTTTGTGTCTTATGAACCTTCAAGCACCCTGAGGACGTGGGGCTGGCCTGCTGCTGTCCCTAGAGTTAGAACAAAACACGGCGAAGCAGCATTTTGTTATTAGACCTGGAATAATCTCCCAGAGAATATTAGACAATTTTTAAGTCAGAGCTAAAAACGTTCCTTTTTAATACTGCCTATTCTACCTCGTAATACATCATTACGAGGTAGAATACCTCAATATTTTTTATCTTAAATGTTAGATTCCTGTTGGATTTTAGCTCTTTTAAATGTTAAGTGTTATGTATGTAAATGTTGCTCTGTTTAAATGTAAATCTTTTATCTTTATCATGTTTTTCTAGTGCTCTGTAAAGCACTTTGAGTTGCCCAGTGTATGAAATGTGCTGTACAAATAAAGCTGCCTTGCCTTNCTCTGTAAAGCACTTTGAGTTGCCCAGTGTATGAAATGTGCTGTACAAATAAAGCTGCCTTGCCTTGTTGTTAGTGAGTGCATAGGGATCATGTTTTTGTGTTTGTTTTTTTGTTAAATATGCACATGTGAAGCATTTTAGTATGTTCACACCAGTATCACATACGGGTTGTGTATTAACGTGAACATAACCCAGACCAGTAGATTGGATCAGCCAGAACAGTCAGACTTTAGCATCAATGTAAGTAAAGTCCGTCTGAGTGTTTCTAATGAATCCACTCTGCCCTCAGGTCAGTGGGGCGTTCCCACCGTCAGCGTGTCGTCAGTGTTGGGTATGATGGCAGGTGTCTTGGCGTCGACCATGGAATCCATCGGTGACTACTACGCTTGTGCTCGCTTGTCCGGCGCCCCTCCTCCGCCAACTCACGCCATCAACCGCGGTATCGGCGTGGAGGGAATAGGCTGCATCCTGGTGGCGCTGTGGGGAACGGGAAACGGCACCACGTCCTACAGCCAGAACATCGCCGCGCTGGGCATCACCAAGGTGTTTCTACTCTGTTTCAGTGTGAACGTGTGAGGAATGCAGAGAACTTTTGAATCATTCTGAATCTGAATCGTTATATAATTTTTGGGTCCTTTAACGTTTAAAGGACCCAAAAGCATGGACAACCTCAGGGCTACAAGTCCATCTCCAGAGACCGACTTGGAGATGGACTACGATCTTCTGTCTGACCTCCTTTTTTCCTTTCCTCCGTGATCAGCGTCATACATGCAGTGACACAAACAGCAGAATAAGTACAAAACTAAAAAAACGAGGAGAAACTAAGGCACTCGTCAAAAAAAGGTTAAAATGCCTTTATTAAACTGGCAGTTTCAAAAGGTAGAACATAATTAAAAACTAATACTTCTACGCGTTTCGGCATTTCAGCCTTCTTCAGGAAGTTGTTTAATAAAGGCAGTTTAACCTTTTTTTGACGAGTGCCTTGGTTTCTCCTTGGTTTTTTAGATTTGTTCATGCCCTTTACCAAAGAGCACTGTCTTTTTTGTACTACTACTAGTTTCAGTTTCTCCTGTTCTGTGGTTTTTCTTCAGCAGAATAACTTTGCGCCATTTAAACTGGTTTACTGAGTGACAGACTGCAGGTACCTGTGACTCACCAGGTGAGTTCAAGGTGAATCACCTGCTTGAAATCCAATTATTTCTTGCAACTCCTAAAAAGGAGCCAATAATATCATCCAGGCCGTTTTTGTGTTTCTGTGTGGAATAAGCAGGATTCCACACGAAATAAAAAAAAATAAAATTAAATTAAATTAAAAAAAAAAAAAAAAANAAAAAAAAAAAAAAAAAAGCAGGATTCACGATTTTTTCAGCTTATTGGTTTGTTCCTCTGCAAACCAAAGAACCAAAAGATGTTTTAATTTCATAATTTTCTGGAAGAAATGATGTGTTATTTGAAAAACATGCAAGGGTGCCAATATTTTCAGCCACGACTGTATAAAGTGTGTTTGTGTGTGTGTGTGTGTGTGACACAGACATACGTTTGACGTGTCCATTATGCTCAGATTAATTTTTTTTCAGACATCATGTAAAAACCAATCAGAGGACAGATGAATGATGGAGTATCACGTGTAAACTCGGTGTGAGTGACAGATCGCTTGTTTCCATAAAAGCGGTGCCACCGCTAAGCGCTAAGCCATGCCCTCTGTTCAGCTTGTTGCTGAACGAACTCTGCGATGACTCCATAAAAGGTTAAGCCTATAATAACACCATAATTACCGGACTCAATGGTCGGCTGGCTGAATTTAACGCCTCCGTCAGCCAAAACACGAACTCAGAAGATCGTCCAGCGCTGCTTTAGCCGAGTTTTCTCTCTGTACTCTTTTTTAAAAACTTTGAAAAGTCTGAAGATATGTTCATCCTATAAACACCTATATTGTCTATATTTATTATACACGCCAGTAATCCATTATCTTTATCTTTATTAATCCCAAACAGGGAAATTAGTTCTGGAAATTGTTCACCTTCCTCAGTCTCTGCAGGAACTGGAGGTGCTGCTGGCCTTCTAGGTGAGGCTGTGGTGTGGCGGTCCAGGTCAGGTGGTCCGTAACGTGTTCATCCAGGAAGTTGCTGACTCTCTGGACAGCGGGCCGTTGATGGTTAGTGGAGGACGCTCGCGGTGGCTTCTCCTGAAGTCAGTGACCATCTCCTTCGTCTTCCTCACGTTTAAGGAGAGGTTGTTGTCGCTGCATCACGTAACAGTTGGTCCACTTCCTGTCTGTAATGCATTTCTCATTACTCGTCTGTCGTCGGCGTAGCTGGTGATGTGTTGGAGCTGGTCAGTCGTAGGTCAGCAGGGTGAACACAAGTCTGAGAACACATCCCTGGTACGGCGATCCACGAGGTTCTGCTTCCTGTCCTGACTGACTCTTCTGGTGAGAAAGTCCAGAATCCAGTTGCAGAGAAGCGTGTTGAAGCCCCGTGTGTTCAGCTTCCTGTCAGTTGTTGTGGTACGATGGCGGCGCCTGGCTCAGAGACGTGTTGAAGACATTTGAGAGCACATCTTTCAGAAGCTCTGCACAGTCCTGGAGTATACGGCCAGGTGTGCTGTCCGGTCCTGCAGCCTTTCAGGAGCTGGTCTTGTTTTGGGGCGGGGCTTTCGGGGCAGGCATGTTGCTCGAGGCTGCAAAGCGTGCAAAGAAGTCATTCAGCTGGTCTGAGAGGGACGGGTCACTGTGACAGACCCGTCTGTAACGGCGTGGATTCCCTGATTTGATGTTACTGTGTTGTTAGTTATTTGGTGAATGAATGACATCACGTGTGTCAGCATGGAGCAGATGTTTAGACTCGCTGTTACTATAAATACTAACCGCTTACCAACGAAGATTACTGCCTGTGTGTAGAGTCAATGTCTGAAATATCTGAATTTTTATGGTATGGATAGTGGTGACGTAAAGGGGCCCGTGTGTGTGTGTGTGTGTGGCCTCTATGCAGCTGCATTACCTGCATATATGTAGTTACACACGGACAAACTGTCAAAAACATCAGAAATCTACATGCATCTGCCTGGTTTAGGAGATGGACACGGCAAAAACATACAAACCTCCAAGTTTGCCACATCCTGATAAATCTATCAAATATATTTATTTGCGTGTTCACGGAGTATTTTACTGGAATGGTATGTGTGTCTCTGTCGAATACCGCAGCGTGTCAGATGAATGTATTCACGTCTGAGAAACACGACTCCTGCTGAAGATAAAAGCAGAATGTTTTACGGCCTGGCAGCCTGACCAGAATGTTCTTTGCTTTCATCTCATCTCAGTCAGGATTGTAGCAGATGACTGTGAGATCCACGGTTTGTGGGATTTTGACAGGTTGTCATGATGCTGAATAACGTTCCTGTACGTTTCTCGCCAGGTTGGCAGCAGACTGGTCCTCCAAACCACCGGCATCCTGATGATCATCCTGGGAGTCTTTGGGAAGTTTGGAGCCGTTTTTATCACCATTCCTGACCCAGTTATCGGAGGCATGTTCCTTGTTATGTTTGGAATGATTGCAGCAGTGGGAATATCTAACCTTCAGGTAAACACAGGGCGAGAATATGTATGATTTATCAGACGTTTTTATCCAAAACACCTGTGCAGGTGTTTTGGATAAAAACGGAAGGAAGGAAGGAAGGCATTCATGATTCTTTACAAGCTCATCACATGTTAAATATATAATCTGAATCTGAAAAGTCGATTCAGGTGAATTATTGAGTTAAAAAGTATGGTATTTCCTTCTGAAATAAGGCAGGAAAAGTTGGAAGTTTTCCAAACTGGAAATCCTCAAACTATTAAGTATTAAACATTCTGGTTGTAGGATTGAAAAATGGCAGTAAAAATGTGGTCTAATCATTTCAAACTTGTGTATTTATATTACTTACCTGCATGATTGTTTTCTGAATTATTTCTTTCTTAATTTGAAAAAACTGACCTGTGCCTGAAATCCAAACCAAACTGAACGCTCCTGCAAGGATAAATTAGGCAAACAGAAGAGCTTAGTGCACATTTAGCGTGGAGTTAATGATCCTGGAGAATTCTTCTGTTAGTCACATTAATTAATTCTTAGACTAATCCTACACTTTTCTGGGAAGCGTCCGTGGCAGCAGTCCAAACAGCAGGAAAACAAGCCTCAGGATCAGCAGTATCCCGTTTCCTGGCAGCGGGTCGATATGTGATTAATACAGTAATGCAGGTATTAAGGTCGTTTCAATTCGTTGCAGGTTTGCGATGCAGGGTTCTGTGCAGATAAACTGCATGCAAAACTTTGATACAGGGTCCGGGGCGGATTTCCTGCATTTGCTCAGTCGGAGGCATCAACTAATGGGGATCCAATGACATAAACGAATAAACAAACAAACTCGGCAGCGGAGAAAATTCCTGTTTATACTGACACAATGCCATGAAGATAAAACATACAGGGCAGGATTCATGAAACACAGTGCCAGACTTAACGTGTCGATAAGGGCAAACATCATGTAGCCATCATTCATAAACGTCTGTTAGCATCGTTTAGCATTTATCTTTAAAGAGGCGTTGCTACAGTATTTCCTGATTTACATGACAGGAAGTGATTCATAAAACACACTGACACTAAAATGAAGACAAGTTTCAGTAAATTTCATCAGGATGAAATCTGATGATGTTTAAACTGTGTTTGCCTCACGTGTTAGTGATCAATAACTTTGATCGATTAAAACACTCAGCTGATCAGAAAGCTTATTTAAATAGTGAGTTTTGATCTCACATTCTGGTGGCACTGAGACTCTTCATCAAGACTCATCTGCTGCTCTCTGTGTTGCTCTGTTACACACACACGCACACACACACACCCTTCCGAGTGCTGGTGTGTGGATAAAATATCTCTGTTAGTGTTGATCTCTTAAAATGCTTAACTCTAAAACAGAATTTATGTTGCCTTTACTGATTTAATTTGTCAATTTCACTTTGTCAATGCACACTAGCTTACAAGATAACGTACACAGCTAACGTACGCAGCTAATGTATGCAGCTAACGTACACAGCTAATGTACACAGCTAACATACGCAGCTAACGTATGCAGCTAATGTACATAGCTAATGTATGCAACTAACATAGCTAATGTATGCAGCTAACGTATGCAGCAAATGTACACAGCTAACATACACAGCTAACATACGCAGCTAACGTATGCAGCTAATGTACATAGCTAATGTATGCAACTAACATAGCTAATGTATGCAGCTAACGTATGCAGCAAATGTACACAGCTAACATACACAGCTAACATACGCAGCTAACGTATGCAGCTAATGTACATAGCTAATGTATGCAACTAACATAGCTAATGTATGCAGCTAACGTATGCAGTAAATGTACACAGCTAACATACACAGCTAACATACGCAGCTAATGTACCTAGCTAATATAGGCAGCTAAAGTATGCAGCTAATGTATGCAGCTGACATATGCAGTTAGCTGTAGCCACTAGCAATATAGCATAAACTTATGCTTGTCTTCTGTGAACAAACACTCTTACTTTTTAAGAATTTAATTTGTACCGAAGAAATAAAAGTGTAAAGAAGTAAAAGTATATATATTTAATTTCAGAAATGTAGTGGAGACACATAAATGTTTACAAAAATATAAATACTCACTAAAGTACATATGCTGAACAAAAATACTGAAGTACTGTAGCAGTTTTTACTTCACCAGCGATTACACGATACGAAGAGATCTGAGACAAACATTTCCAGATCAACATTTAGCAAAAGATTTATAGGAAAAACTGAGACATGAAATGATTAATAACTTTAATTACTTTAAGGATTAAAAGTGATTTATTGACTCAGAAGCTTTCAGCCGATGGTGTCTGGCACGCTGCGCCGATCTTATCGACGCAATCAAAGAAAATCATTTAACCCATCACAACACAAAAATACCATAAAAGCAAAAATATAAAAATAATCAAACATAAAGTGGTGGAAAGTTACTGAGCACATTTAATGAGATGATTTTAGCATACAGATTGTTTTACTATGCTCTACTTTTAATACATTTCTGATGTTTTTACTCAGTTTATTTGACTCATCTGATAATAATGTAATGATATAATAATAATCATCTTTCTTTCTTTTATTCACTTGTTTCTTCATTTTTTCCTTTCATTATTTTTTCCTTCTTTTCACCATTGAGATATGTAGAGCTGCAAACATTCATGTATCTCTCTTTCTCTCTCCTCATTCTCCCTCCATCTCTCTCCTCTTTTGTCTCGTCTTTCTCTCTTGCCCTTCCTCTCTCTGTCTCTTTCTCTCTGTCTCTTTCTTTCTCTCTCTTTTTTCTCTCTTCTGTCTCTTTCTCTCTCTCTCTCTCTTTTTTCTCTCTTCTCTGTCTGTCTCTCTCTCTCTCTCTCTCTCTCAGTATGTGGACCTGAACTCCTCCAGGAATCTCCTCATTCTTGGTTTTTCGACCTTCAGCGGTCTCGTCTTACCTGCTTGGTTTCACTCCAACCCTGGAATCATCGACACAGGTGATTCTCACCTGGACTCACCTTCACATACGTGCACAAAGCCACGTTGCTGTTTTTTTGTCGTTTCGTTTTGTGCAAAGAAGCTCACTTTTATTTCAAACCCATCAGTCCTGATCTGCCCTAAAGGCTTCCCTTTGTGATTCATCCTTTACTTCTTTAATGTGATGATGTCAACATGTCACATGAATTTACCTGTCTACACATCTGGTTAGACAAGCCCACAAGGTACAAGGCTACTGAGCAAGTTCAGGCCTGATGCAGCTGGCCAATCAGAACAGAGCAGGCTTTTCAGGTGGGCTGAATATAAGAGACAGGACCTAAACTGGCTTATTACTCAGTGTGCACAGTGGTGCTGCAGCAAGGGACATGCATCAATGTGTTTTCTACATTAAAGCATCAACACGTTTCAAAATAGAGTCTGCATGAAAATAAGAACATTGAATATGACCCCTTTAAAGGACCATACCAGTGATTTTACATGTTTGAACCCAATAAATTTAACCCACATACATGTTACGTTACTCCCAACCATTTTCCAAAATATGCTACTGGACTGTAAATATTAGAATTGTTGTTCTTACCTTCCAGACTGCCACTGGTTTCAGTTTGTTTCAGTACGATATTAAAAAGCTAAATTTTTAGATGCTTTTGAGGTAAATAATCCATCACAGTGAACAGCAAAGTTTTTTTTTTGTTAAAGTTACTTAATTTAATCGATCCAACATGAAAGAAAATGTATCTCTCTGCCAGGGAATATAGTCCCATGAGAAGACGACTTTTACCAACAAATTAAAATGACCGTCATTCTACAACCATGTGTAAATGTAGCAGGTAAAACATGAATTTTAAGGTGGATCTGATTTTGATTTTTAAATATGTGGGGATGAAAATACAGTTTATGTTTTGGAAAATAGTTGTCAGTAATGGAACGTGTATGTGGGTAGTATTTACTGGACTCAAACATACAAAACCACTGGTATGGTCCTTTAATGCAACCAAGAAATAAGTCAGGCGCACACCAAAGGGAAGAGCAAAGTCATGTTTTTTTTAGAAAATATTGTGTAATACCTTATAATAACTAACTGATTTTTCAGCAATAAATCAGAGAGTAAACAAAGTCAGAAAATGCCACGCCCACGGATTAAATCCTCATTAGAGGCGTGGCACAGATCTCCTACTCGTCTGTTTTAGATCAGAGGTCATAGACGCCTTTTTGCCAGCCTGAGCTCCTGAGGGCGAGGCGTTCCCAAATCCTGCAGATGGTAAACACGCCATCGGCTTCCTTTAGTCTGACATGATGGGAAAACATGGCTGAACGGTTCGTTATCTCAGCCACAGTGTGTTTTCATAGCCCCGCCCACGGTCGATTTGTTACTCAGCCTGCTGGTCAGTCAGGTCAAAGGTCAGTACGGCCTGCAGAGGTTTCTCCGTGTGTTTGTTGAGGTTTTTCCGTGTTTTCTCTAAGCGTGTGAGGTTTATTTATCCTGTCGTCACGTCTCCGTTCTTCGCCCTTTGAGAGCGAAACTAAACGTGATTTGATCATATTTGACAAAATCTGCTCAGGGAAACTTCATCATCAGCGATGATATCAGTAATTATCAAAGGGGAAAGTTAGTTCCTGAAAAAAAAGATGTGAGGTCGCTTTCGCATGCTAAGCGTTGAGCTTTGCGTGACCTGGGCGTTACATTATTGTGTATTGGGAGCTGAGTGGTGACTCCTAACGTCACGTCACACCACCTTGAACGCCGTGCGACGCTCGGATTCTCCGTTTTGACACAGTGCTCAAAGTTCAACCAGATTCAACTTTGACCTTTCTGACACTGACCATTCCGATGCACAACCAATCAGAGAACAGCTGTAGCAGCAGTGCCACAGCGACGGAGGAAAAGCTCATAACCTGTGTAGAAGTTTAGAACCATGACTCAACATTCGCTATTTTTTCGCTTTTCTTCTCTGAATGAGAAGAAGAGCCTTCTTCTTTGCGATGTCCATGTCGCGACCTAATTTGACCTGGAAACCTGATTTGGACCAGGAATGTGCAAAGATTGCCATGGTAACCATCAACATGCCCTTAGCAACGAGTGCTTCCTGTCAGCACTGGTTGAGCGGCGTTGCTCAGACTCAGAACGCTGGATGCTAAGCTCAGCAGCAACGCTAATGCTTAGCATGAGAAACGGGCCTGAGACACAAAAAATACACAAGCAGAATCACTTATCATATTTTTAAAACATAACCAATCCACTTTTAGGCTGTTTTCAGATCTGCAGATCGTTTGTTCTGGTCTGAATCAGGAACTAAATTCTTCCCATTCTGCATTTACCGCTGTGTTTAGTTTAGTTTCACACAGGAAAACATCCAATAAAACCAAAATATATCCGCAAAAGTCATGTGACGACGCTCTGATACATGTTATGTTACGTTCCCAAAACATACTACTGGAACGGTAAATATTAGAATTGTTTTTCCTACCTTCCAGACTGCCATTGGTTTCAGTTCAAAGGTCAAAGGTCAACTTTATTTGTCTCCATGGAGAAATTTGGCTTGGGCATCAGGGTGCTGTTCCATACACACATCCATTCTACATTCAACCCTAACATTGTAACAATCACTGTAACATTAAAAGATCAATGTGCCATGTGCTAAATATATACATATACAACATACAATAATGCCTTGCTAAAAGCCACAGTGCTACTGTGGCTTTTCATTCCAGTAGGACATAAAGATCAACGTTAGAGACGTGAAACGTGCCGAGATAAATAATCATCACAGAGAACAAAACGTCTATTAAGTTTTTTCCCAAAAGTAACTTTATTAAACTGATCCAACGCGGAGCTGCATGAAAGACGATGTATGTCTCCGCCAGGAAATATAGTCCCAGAAAAGACGGCTTTTACAGAGAAATCCAAATGACTGTGACTTCTACAATCGTGTAAAAGTGTTAAAAGGTGAAACATTGAACTTCAAGGTGAGTGAATCACCTGAACATTTGATTTTGAAAGATTAGGAGATTTGATGAAATAACATGAAAACATGAAAAAACATGAAATGCGTTTTTTTTGGTGTCAGTAACGTAACATGTATACAGGCTGTATATGTTGGGCTCAAACATGCAGGATCACCAGAATGCTCCTTTAAGGGGGAAATGCTCCAGGATCCGAAACAAAATGAAGTCGGCGTGGAAATGGCCTGAAGCGCTGATCAGACATGACTGATCAGACGTTCATTCTGAAGTCTCAGTCTTAACGTTTGTTTTATGTTTTCCGACTTAACCTGCCGTAAATCATCTGCTGCAGCGACTTCTTTAACGTCATAATATTCACCAGGATTCCGTCATGTTTTTTTGTGATTTCTGCGGCCAAAAATGCATTTTTTTTGCGGCAGCTTTTCTGAAATTCTGTGATACACTTTGCGATGTTTTTTTTCGTGTTAATTTCATATAAAGCAACAAAAAGTCGTGATCATTTTTAGGACGATTTTAAGCAGAATACATAATAAAAAATAACAATTATAAACATTTAAAGTGCTTAATTTAGTTTATTTTCCTGAATAAACAGCTCTTTGTTTTTCTTACTTTAGCATAATCAAATGGGATTTTACATGGCGCTAATTAGCTTTGCAGTTAGCGGACTTTCAGCTTGCTAACATTTTGAGCATAAATCAGTGGAGTTGAACATAGCGAAAATTAGCATCATTGCTACCGAACATTTTCTGACTGATGAAATAAAAGTATTTA
>VXCM01007613.1:0-12029 GCA_014773175.1 Lucifuga dentata | reverse complement strand
TGTAAATTTTTGTGTGCTCGTTTATCTTCCATGTATCCTCAGGTTGCTGCACACATTCCACAACCCATACCAGGCCCACTTCATCCCCTGAAACCAGGTGATTGGGTGCTCATCAAGGCTCCATCTAAGAAAAGGTGGAATTCTCCACGCTGGTTAGGCCCTTTCCAGATCCTACTGACTACTGACACTGCTGTAAAGACTGATGGCCGCGCCACGTGGATACACGCCACCCACTGCAAAAAGGTCCCAGACCCACTACACCAACCTGTTTCTCCTTCCCCTCCTCCTATCCCCGTGGCCTCTGACTAAGCCCATTCTTATGCTAAGCACCCACTGAGGAGTCTACGTGAGTGTATGCCGTGCGCTGCTCACCCTCAGCCAATGCATCAAGTGACGTGCAGACGTAGTTTCTGTGTCACCCACGTGGGATCAGCGATGGAACCCTGACGTCCTCCGTGGCACCCCTTTCGTCACCCTGGCCTCTGTGGTCTGCGAGGCACAATTTGCATTCNCGTGGGATCAGCGATGGAACCCCGACGTCCTCCGTGGCACCCCTTTCGTCACCCTGGCCTCTGTGGTTTGCAAGGCACAATTTTGCATTCTCACACTTCTTCTACACTCGTTGTTTTTCCCATCCTTCTCCTTTCCCACACCCCCCTACTCCTACTCCTCCTCCTCCCACTAATTCCCCCTCTAATCCCTCCTCCACCCCTTCCTACACCCCCTCCCCTNTACTCCTCCTCCTCCCACTAATTCCCCCTCTAATCCCTCCTCCACCCCTTCCTACACCCCCTCCCCTTGTTTCCTTCAGTACCAACCCCTTCCTCTCTCCGATTTCCCTGACTCCTCCATGCTGGATGGTACTCTTGACCGTGAACTCCCCTTTGCTAACGTCTAAGCCCTTTTCCCTCCCGTCCCTGTTTTTAGTATTGTATATAGTGCTTGTTGACAAAAGGAGGTCTGTCTCCACAAAAACAGCTAGGTTTTCTCATTGCATTTTTATGATGTATTACTCCGAAACTCACTCAGTTGTGAATGGTGTAATATTGATGTTTTATGTTTTGATGTATTCTTTGCTTTTCTCCTTTTTGGCCATTTTATGGCCAGAGGGGGGATTGTAGTGATAAAATTACAATTTTATATACTTTTATACTTTTTATACTTGTGTGACCTTTTATGACCTCTATGACTTAGAAGTTAACTTAAATCACGCGGTTCACACCTCTCGCGCTCATGCTGCGGTTCCTGGCACAAACAGCGTAACCACAATCTTTTCCGTTAATCTTGAGGCTGAGGACACACTGTGCTCGGCTGCTATGTGGCTCACAGCTGTGATACGCCTGCCTGTGCCTAGAAACTGCATGCATCTGCTAAGATAAACTAATTACTTAGTAACGTGGACCACATTCTTCCTGTTTTACTCTTATCATAAAAACCTGACGCAGCCCTAGAACTGCGAGACAGACTGTAGATACTCTTGTGATCTCTCTGTTTTCTGTGCACTGCTCAAATAAACTCAGACAAAGACAAAGATTGTTTTCGCTCCTTATTGCAATCCAGGCAAAACATTTTCCACAATATTGCTTAAAAAAGATAAAGACCCATTGAATTGCAGTAGTTACAGACCCATCTCATTCTTAAATGTAGATTATAAAATATTAGCCAAAGTCCTCTCTCTTCGCCTTCAAGCACTACCTCAAATAATCTCTATGGATCAGACAGGGTTTATGCCGGGAAGATAGTCATTCTATAATATCTGAAAGCTTCTCAACATTATTAACTCCCAACCTAGCGATGCCCCAGAAGACCAGTGAGACCAGAAGTTGTGGTCTCACTTGATGCTGAAAAGGCCTTCGACCGAGTTGAATGGCACATCCTATATGAAGTGTTAGCCAAATTTGGCTTCAGTGATGACTTTGTCTTGTGGATAAGGTTGCTATACAATGCACCAGTTGTCTCGGTGCAAACAAATTGCACAGGCACCTCATATTTCCCCCTGCAATGTGGCACAAGACAGGGTTGCCCCCTTTCACCTCTCCTCTTCACCATCGCAATTGAGCCTTTAGCCATATGGTTGTGCGGGGAGGCAGGGTTTGAGGGTATCACCAGGATGGAGTCGGTGCACAAATGATCTCTTTATGCAGATGACCTCCTGTTATACATCTCAAAGCCAGTCTCATCAGTCCCAGTTGTTCTCCGGATCTTAGATCAGTTTGGTAAACTCTCAGGATACAAACTGAACCTCCAAAAAAGTGAGCTTCTCCCAATCAACTCTCCAGCCAGAGGACTGTCGTGGTCA
The DNA here is from genome assembly GCA_014773175.1 of Lucifuga dentata. Classification (NCBI taxonomy): domain Eukaryota; kingdom Metazoa; phylum Chordata; class Actinopteri; order Ophidiiformes; family Bythitidae; genus Lucifuga; species Lucifuga dentata. The sequence continues at coordinate 9,730 of VXCM01007613.1, read as the reverse complement.
CTCTTCCCCCTTTAAATGGGCAGATGAAGGATTTACTTACTTAGGAATCTTTATCACAAAACACATATCTGACATATTTTCTCAAACTTTCACACCCTTGCTCAAAAAATGCTTAGATGATCTTAACCATTGGTCAACTCTACCTCTGTCTCTAGCAGGTCATATTAGCATTGTCAAGATGGTTGTCCTGCCCAATTTTTTATATCTGTTTCAACACATCCCTATTTTTATTTTAAAAAAAAAGTTTTTTCACCAATCTAGAATCAAAAATATTGTCTTTTCTCTGGGCCAACAAACCTGCTCATATCAGAAAAGCAGTTCCTACAGCTCCCTAAAAGTTCAGGAGGTTTGGCATTCTCCAACTTTATACAATACTACTGGGCCAGCAACATACAAAAACTTCTGTTCTGGCAAAATGGAAGTTTGGAAGTTAAAGTTCCTGTCTGGGCCCTCATGGAATGATTGTCCACACGAGCCTCTTTGCACTCCATAATTTGCTCCCAATTGCCCCTGTAGATCTCTATCAGTCTAAACCCAATAATTACTCACTCCATTAAAATCTGGTCTCAAGTCTCTGGTCTACTATTTTGGCCCTGGTCCTCAATAACCATCTCTTTGCACCCTCATCCTCAGATGTGACATTCATCATGTGGTCGGAGAAAGGGGCTAAGACAATTGGCGACCTGTATAACAATGGGGTTTTCTCCTCATTTACCGAATTGTCCACTTGATTTGACCTTCCTGGCTCCCACCTCTTCTGTTTTTTTTTTTTTTTTTTTNTTTTTTTTTTTTTTTTTTGTTTGTTTGTTTTTTTTTTTGTTTGTTTGTTTGTTTATCTGTCTCTGTCTCATTCTGTCTTGTCTTTTTTACTTTATCCCGGTGGGTGTGAACAACTGGGTTAGGTTGGGAAGGCACTGGGATTGGGAGGGTACTGGGAGTTAATAATATCTTTGTTAGAATGTTCTTTAGTACCATGTTTGACGGTATACCAATGTAAAAATGCAATAAAAAGATTTAAAAAAAAACAAAACATAATATTTCCTTGGCAGAAGGGAGTTTGGGTAAGGGAATGAGATGTACCAATTTGGAAAAACAATAACTGTGAGAATGGTGGTATTCCCTTGAGAAGGAGGCAGGCCCATTACAAAATCAAGAGCTATGTGGGACCAGGGCACCGAGGGATGGGGAGAGGATGGAGGTGCATGAGTAGATGAGTAGGGCACAGACCAGGCAGGCATGAACATACTCTGCCGTGTCAGCCTTCATGCTGGTCTGACAAAAATGCTCCAGGATGACAGTTGAACCAAGAAGTGTGGACCCAATGGAGAACCCGAGAGCGGGGATTCTCAGATTCTCTTCCTCTATCTCTCAGGCTACTGCACCGATCATGCATGCCTCTGGCAGGGTGTTAACAGGTTCAGCCAAAGAAGACTCCCAGAAGAACAGGCGAGGAAGGGCATCAGACTTGGTGTTGCAAGAGCCAGGCCGATAAGACAGCGTGAACTGGAAGCAGTTAAAGAAAAGAGACCACCTGGCCTGCCTGGAATTAAGTCTCCTAGTCATGCAGATATATTCCAAATTCTTGTGATCAGTCCATACAAGAAAAGGTTGCTCCGCCCCCTCTAACCAGTGCCACCACTCCTCCAGAGTTAATTTGACAGCCAGCAGTGCCTGGTTGTCAATATCATAGTTCTTCTCAGCAAGGGAGAGTTTATGGGAGAAGTAGGGACATGGGTGGACTTTGTGGTCAATAGGAGAATGCTGTGAGAAAACAGCCCCCACCCCCACATCCGAAGCATCCACCTCAAAATGAACTGGTAGATAGGATCAGGTAAAGTGAGGATGGATATAGAGGTAAAATGTTTCTTGAGATTTTGGAAAACTTCATTGGCCTGGTCATTCCACAAAATGTAGTGGAATGTGAAGCAGAGAGGGGCTGCAAGGGAGCTATAGTTCCAGATGAAGTGTCTGTAGAAGTTGGCAAACCCTAGAAACCTCTGGAGTTCCTTCTGGTCAGTCCACTACAGCTTTGATCTTAGCCGGTCCATTTTGATGCTGCCTGGAGAAATCCTCCTTGGTCTTAGAGAAGATGAGAACTTCAAACCCTTATCTGCAAAGATATTCATCTATTTGGTTTAATCCTGTTATCTGTATAGGGAAGAAATCAATCTATTGGGAGAAATGGGTCAGAGAAGGAATATACACTATCGATGATGAAGATGAATGCTTTATTTCTTTTGAAGATATGGTACAGCAATTTAAACTGGGTGACAAAGACATATGGAAGTATATGCAAATTAATAATTGTTTTCATTCTGTTAGAAATAATGTAGATTTTCAGGATAGTAATGTAATCGTAGTATTTTTTAAGTTACCAAAGTCTATTAGGAAGGCCTCAAGATGTTATAAGATGCTGCTAAAAGCAAAGAGTGATAAATGTGAGTCTCTTAGAATAGTATGGCAGAGGGATTTGGATTCAGAGATTGATAAGAATTCCTGGTTAAATATAAATTCAAATGTTGGAAAAAAAAATTAAGGGAAGCCAAAGGAAAAGGTATAATGTATAAAGTGTTGCACAGATTTTACTCCCAGTAAACCAAAAAGAATGGGTCTTATGGATAATGATTTGTGTTGGAGATGTAATGAAGAGAAAGGTACTCTAATGCATGCCTTGTGCTCTATTGCTCTATTATCTCTCCTTTTTGGTACAAAACGATGCCAACTATGGAAGAGGGGCTGGGATTTCCTGTTTTTCGGACACCAAAACTTTGTCTCCTTAGTGATAAAATGAAGTTAAAGGAATCAATAAGTTTTAAGTGTTAAGTCTGGGTATAGTATCAGCATTGAGACTTATTGGAAAAGCACTGAAGTCCCCTCTTATAGGGAATGGATGAATGTATTGGTGAAAACAATGTCTTATGAGGTTATGTTAATCAGAAGATTAGAAAAATATGATAAAGACAAATATGAAATCTGGGGGAAAATTTTGAGTTACCTTAAAGGTACTTAATGGCCTTTTGTTTTTGTTGTGTTTTGTGTTTTTGCTGTGTTTTTGGGTTTATTGTTTTTCTTTTTGTTGTGATGTATGTTAATGTGTTTAAATATGAATAAAAAAGCTAAAAAAAAAAAAAAAAAAAAAAAAGATGAGAATGTCGTCCAGATACACAAATCTGTTTAGCATGTCCCTGGGCACATCATTAATTAAAGCTTGGAACACAACAGGAGCAATGGTGAAACCAAAAGGCATGACTAAATATTCATAATGGCCAATGGGTGTGTTAAAGGCAGTCTTCCATTCATCCCCCTCTCTTATCCAGACGAGCTTTGCGTAGGTCCAGCTTAGTGAAAATGGTTGCACCTTGCAGGGGCTCAAAAACTGAAGAGAGGAGGGGAAGAGGATACCATTTGCCTTTATATTTTTGCCATGTTCAGTGAATGTGCCTCATTTTTATGGCCTCTGCATCTCATCATCAGTGCAAACTTTCAAGTTTGAGACTCTATCAATCTGTTTTCTTTAACATATTCAGTGAAAATGTTTGACACTTTTAGAAATGTGTGAGAAATCATTTGGAGTGTTTTACACGATAACTGATGAATTTAAGTGTTTTGTTCTTTTTTAAACGTTTTTTGTTTTATAAATTATTTTTGTGTTCTGTTTTTTGTTTGTAGATATTATTTTTTACTGATGTGTTCTATTTGTTTTTTATATTTTTAGTGCCTTAAAAAACATTTTACGTGGTTTGATCTTTTTATTTAATGGTCATACCCTTCTTGGCCAGTGCGACTGTCAAGTGATGCTGAACAACAAACTGACGTCATCAAGAAGCGACGCTCGCACGCAGCGGAGCCATAACACCTTTGATGTGAACAGCGGCGAGTTTAACGCTTCGCACGCCGTCAATCTGCATGTGATCCGTGGTGACCAGGGTGCAGATCCTCCGTGGAGCCGCGCAGCGTGTGTCCGTGCGGGATCATGATGGCGGCGGACTGCGTGGGCTTCCAGGCTCAGATCGCCTCCATCATCGAGATTCTGGCCAATTCGGCGGTGGCGGAGATCTGCAAGCTGGTGGAGGAGGAATACGCGGCTCTGCGGTCCGAGATGGAGCAGGAGAGGATGAAGAGCGAGAAGGAGAAGGACGCCCTGCGGCAGAAACTACGAGAGATGGACGGAAAGATGAGGAGCTACGAGAGGAAGATGAAGAGGAGGAACCAGAGGGAGGAAGCACACGGCGCTCATTTCAGACCACCTGAAGGTAGAGAGNAGAGAGAGAGAGAGAGAGAGAGAGAGAGAGAAATATAGGGATAGAGAAAGACTGAGAGACAGACAGAGAGGACTGAGAGAGAGACAGGATGACTGAGAGAGGAAGACAGGGATAGAGAGAGAGAGAGAGACAGACAGGAGAGACAGAAAGATGGACGGACAGGGAGGTGAGAGGAGAGACACAGCATGACAGGCAGGGAGACAAATAGGGATACAGAGAGAGACAGACAAAGAGAGAAGTGAGAGAGACAGGACGATAGACAGAGAAAGGGATATCTTCAGAGACAGAGAGGAGGGAGAGAAAGAGAGAATCAGGTAGAGAAAGACAGATATGATGAAAAAATAGGAGACAGTGAGACAGCGAGAGGAGTGAGAGAGAAAAGGAGAGAGTGAGAGAAAACAAACCAAGCTAGAAAAAGAATGAAAACGAACCCAATAATGCCTGTTTGAGGCTCAGATTTGTCTGTCTGAGTGGGAGCGGGATGTGACCTCAGACTTTAAACATCACTGACCTCTGGTAACCTTTCAGGACCCGATGAACTTCGACCTTTGGTGCCTCCTCTCCCCGCCCCCCATGAAGACAAAGAAATGTTTCATCACATTTCACAGGTAAACCCTGAAATCCACGCCGTAGTTACCGTTCGTCTGCTGCTCTGTTTTGGGGCAATACCATTAGAAACGTATGTCATCATAAGCAGCAGGACAGTGAGGAGACATAGCAATATTTAATAACATTTTATTAAATGATCCAGAATGATTTTCAACAGTCCACAAGCTCACAAATGTCTCATCTCTCAGCAAGTTTAAAGGGCAATACCACAATTTATCACGTTTGAGCCAGGTAAATAATACATGGTTAAGTTACTGAGAATAATTTCCCAAAGCATACTACTTTAGCGGTAAATATTAGAATTGTTTTTCCTACCTTCCATGCTGCCATTGGTTTCAGTTCCAGGATTTTTCCTGATAGAGGCTGCCTCCGTCAAATTTCGTGCTGCCTCCATCTCTCTACAAAACTCTGACGGGTGTCTTCATGGAAAACACTATTTTCCAACAAGCGTTGCGCTCGGTGGGTTTCTGTCTTTTGTAACAGCATTGCGGCTGATGTGGTGCGTAGTGCCGATGTGCGCTGTATCGTAATCAGCACACTGCACCGATGTCAACACCCACCTGACCTGTCTTGAAACACGGACCAAAGCGTGTAATGCCGTGCGGGTCAGTGTGCAGACGAAACTCTTGGCATGATAATGGTGATAATCGTAAGTGAGGGCCGGCGCACACCGGCTGAGGTGGATCCCGGCCCCGCGGGGCTCCAGGTGCACCTGAACAGCTGACTGATCCAGATGTTTTCACTGCGGTGTCTTGCTGTTTTAACAGACGCTGATGAACACGACACTAAGCAGCGAATTTGAAGCGGTAAATAATTACAAGTTAAACGTCACAGAATTCAGGGAGCATTTGGTTTTAATGTTGGTCAGGACACAACATGCTCAGTCGTGCTTATGTACTTGTTTTCTCTCTGTTGTTCTGTCTCACACACACACACACACAGCTTCATGTTCTAAATATTTACTCCCATATTTAAATAGTCTTTGCTGACAGAACTACATCACTCAATTGATTTGAGAATTGAGTTGAAAACATCCGTGTTTGGACCGGGCCGAACTTTATGGTGAGCGCCGCAGCCTGCCATTAGTGCCCGTGGACAGGAGCGTATGCTGCCATACCCGGAGCGTATCCTGCCACGCTGGTCTACTTTTTACCAGCACAGCTCAATTTGAGAACCACTCATCCAAACAACTTCACACGTGACGCTGCACGTCCTTGGTCCTGAGCAATAAACCTGCTGAATATCAGCTTCATACAGTTCCAGGTTCTAGAGATGTTGGTGCTACAGACAGAGAAACACAGAAATTGTCTTTATAGGTAGGTAATTGTTGTTTTCTTCAATCATATAATTATTAGAACTCCTAAAATATGCTTGTAAAAAGTGTTTGCTTGAGCCATTTGGTACACCAACACGTGTGTGCACATGATCAGGATGCAGGGTCAGATTGGCCATCTGGAGAGGCGGGACTTTCCTGGTGGACCGGCCGGTGGACTTTACACTGCACAATATAATATTAACTATAAAAAAACTTTAAAAAAAGCAAACATAACTTTTTAAAAATGTACATTTATTACACAAGTTAGCGCTTAAATGAAAAATGGATTCTAATTAGACAAAGGATGGCATGGAGAAACAGAAAGACAATTATGGAACACCCCCACCCCCTCAAATTCCCAGTAAAAATTAGGATCCCAATCTGACCCTATCAGGATGGTACCACCTCCGCCTTGTTTTCAGCCAGGAAAAACCCTGAGTTCATGCTATTAAAATCAACTTCTACAGACTTAAACGTGCTTGAGAGAAGTAATCCATCACAGTGAACACAACATCTAAGTAACTTTATTTAACTCCAACATGGTAGACGATGTATGTCTCCGCCAGGAAATATAGGCCCAGGAGAAGACGGCTTTTATCAAGAAATTAAACACAACCACGCCTTCCACATATTACAAGTTAGCAGGCGAAATATTGAATTTTAAGGTGTGTGTATCACCTGAATATTTAGTTTTGAAAGACAAGAAGAGTTTAGCAAAATAACAGGAAAACTAAAATACGGTTTTAAGTTTTGGAAAGTGGTTAACAGTAACGTAGCACGTATGTAGGACATAGTTCTTGGGCTTAAACTAGCAAAACTGCTGGGATGGCCCTTTAAAAACACATACCCTGCAGAAAGGATCAAAGCATCAGGAAATACATGGATTTTTGTGACAGCTGTTATTAAATGATCAGTCTTCTAGCTGCCAGACTAATTCAGATGAATTTTGATTGTGTTAAAGGACCATATCAGTAATTTTGCATGTTTAAACCCAATAAAAACTGCCTGCATACAGTAAATTTTACATTACCGACAACCATTTTCCAAAACATAAAACCACATTTTAATGTTTAATGTTTCACCTGCTAACATGTACGACTGAATGTAGAAGGCACGATTGTGTTTAATTTCTTGAGCACCAGGGACTATATTCCCAGGTGGAGGCATACATTTTCTTCCGTGCAGCTCCATGTTGGAACGGTTAAATAAAGTTATTTCAGCAAAAAAAATGTCATAGATGTAACGTTTGCTGTGATGGATTATTTATCTCAAATACGTTTCAAGTCTCCACAAGTTGATTTTTTTTTATCGTATCCTGGAATGAACAGAAATCAACGGCAGTCTGGAAGGTAGGAAAAACAATTGTAATATTTACAACTCCAGCAGCATGTTTTGGGAAAAAAAAAATGATTGCCAGTGATGTAATGCGCATGCAGGTTTTCTATACATATTAGGCTCAAACATGCAAAACCACCGGTATGATCCTTTAAAGCTGGGGGTTTTTTTTTCGCCGTGTGACAGCAGGAGGAAACGAACGTGTTGCCGCTGGTGAAGCAGGAGAAAGCGGAGAGGGACGACTGCAACCTGGACCTGAAGGTGGAGGTCAACATACGGGCGGAGTGCGGCCTTTCCGCTGGTGAGCGTGACTCATGGAGTAATCGGATGTTTTGATTGGCCGATTGTGTCATTCGTTATACTTCTGTAGATTTAGGGTCATTAAAAAAGCGTTGTAATTTTCCGTATGTGACTGGATCTATTTGTTTCAAGAGTTCAAACGTGTCTACAGTAATTCAGTCACGGGACAGACATTGCAGGGCTCGACGTTAACGGCTGCCTGATTGCCCGGGGCAACCATCGCCTTAGTTCGGGCCACTACGTACCTTTGGCAAGTGGCCCGACTGGGCAACCAACCTACGAACAGTAATTCTATCCAGTGTGTTGTAATTTTAGATAAATCTTCACATATTTGTGCAATTTTTTTTTTAGTTTGACTCGGTCCGCCATTTTACTTACGAGAACTGGTCATCTGCGCAGCTTTTCACGCAGGTTCTAATATTAGCGCGCTGATTCAGAATATATAGAAAATCGGTGTTAAAATGCTAAAATTTAATTTAAATTATTAAGAACATAGTTTGACTTCCAGCAGTGGATTCCAGCAGCATTAGGTGCGTTTCCATCCAACTATTTTTATACAAATAATGAATGCACGCATTAGAAAGTCTGGATGGAAACACCGTTAATTCACATTAACTCCAAAATGCGCATTAAAAATTGATGCGCTTAGCAGAGGTAGATCAACTGATTATTCGCATAAAACAAAATGTGAATAAAGTGGATGGAAACAGGTTATTCGCATTAAGATGAGGACGCGACGTGCTACCCGCTGAGCACACACACACACACACACACACACACACACACACACACACACACCTCAGAAGAGTAGGTAGTTGTTAGCAAGCGCCTACAGAGCAATGGATCCGTTATTCGTTATATCTGAAAAATGTATAAATTTTTCACAAATAACTTGACACGCCTTTAATCCAATAACCAGAAATGTGCATTAAATATGCAAATAAGTTGGATGGAAATTCAGCTAATGTGAGATTGTAAAAAAACAAGATAAAATCTATGATTTTTTTAAAATTTCTGTGCTGCCCTGCTGAACAAACTCCAGGCAACCAAACAACTGGTCAGGCCACAATTCACATCCAGGTGTCCCGACCGGCAACCACTTTAGAAAGTTAACGTGGAGCCCTGCAGTGGTGTTAAAAAACAAAAGAATACCTTTTATAAGGCTCATCCAAATATGCGACAAACATAACTCCGCAAAGAATGGATTCAATTAGTAGGCGGAGTGGAGGAACTTACGCCATCTGAACCGAATGACGTTATTATTTTGATGTTTTTGTTTGATTGTGGATCATTGAGGAAATTGTTGAAGGTCTTTAAGAAGGTTCCTAGAGGAGGTTCTGGGTTTATTCTGACTGTTCTAGGGGTCATTGAAGAGGTTTTAAGGGGTGCTAGACACATACACACACACACACACACACACACACACACACACAATGGAAAAAACCAACTTTTTTCCCCATTGTTTCCATTCAAACTGTGCATTGTTAGATTTAAATCCTTAACGAGCTGACAGCAACGTTTCATTTCGTTATTTCCCCTCCTTTAGCCTTGGAGCCCAATGAGGACACGACTCTTGGTGACGTCCCACTCGATGCCGGCGCCACCAACGCTGCTTCCTCCACCGCCCGCCTCACTTCCTCCCCTGTCGACGCCACCGTGGACCTTACCTGCAGGCCTCGAGCCAAACGCAAGCCCGCCAAGCCTCTGACCGGTGGTGGCGGTGGGCTCTCAGCCAGTGAAGGAGCGCGGAGTTTAACAGATGTAGCTCTGAAACCGGAGATCCAGACTGACGATGCCACGGAAGATGAGGCTCAGTCTTCTCAGCTGTCGGTCACTGTGGCCTCAGACGAGCCGAGTCCTGAGCGCCTAAACAGCCTGGGCCTGGACCTGGCCTGGATGCAGGAGAGGG
>VXCM01007611.1:0-20560 GCA_014773175.1 Lucifuga dentata | reverse complement strand
TCCGTACCTGACATTGTCATGACGCTGGATGTAGATCTTGTGAAATATCCTCTCAGGCGGTTTCAGGAAGTCCTCCTTCATCTCCATGGCAACATTCCTGGGCAGTAGGCTCATTAGCAGGCGCTCCTGAGGAGGGAGGGGTNCTCCATGGCAACATTCCTGGGCAGTAGGCTCATTAGCAGGCGCTCCTGAGGAGGGAGGGGTTAAGAAAATGGTGGCAGGTTACCTAAACTCTCAGATATATGTGTGCATATATGGTTATATTCCTTCACGAAAAAAAAACACGTTCATAACCAGAAATACAAAACACTCCTCAGTCTGCTCCAAACTTTTACCAATATCCTGAATTTATCTGTTCCAAAGTACTATGTAAATAGATTGGCACATTTATGCAAGTGTTACAGTCACAGCGAGCGATTTAACGGTTTGTTTTTACTTCACTTTGAGAGACTCTAGTGCACAATAAGCTGCTCATTTGCATTTTTTCCAATTTTCCAAATTGCCCTTGCCACTAGATTACCTCATTAACTATAAACTGCAATGAACCGTGTCAACATTTGGTGCACAGAGAAATAAAAATACAGGTGAAGTTGTGTGTTTTTCCCCTTCTACACCTCACAGACTCTTGGGTACTTATTGGAACTTATTAGTTTTAATCACAGAGCTCAAATAAATGCAGCTCGTGTGCACAAACACCTCACACACTTCAGGAGTTTTATCGTGTCCTCAAGAATTATTACAGCCCGTGCTCACATTCTCATGTGCTGGGGTTAGAACTTATCAATCAACTTTTGTAGTTTAAAGCAAACAGTTTGAGACAGAAACCAGCTACACCAGGCCGCCTCTGCCCGGCCGCCTTTTGTTTGTGCTCCACCCACTTCCTGTTTGCATCCACACACACAATAAAAAACACAGGTAGAGATAATAGCCTCGCTTAACACCACGAGCGTGAATAGTCTCAGTTACAGCAGCGTAAAAGCTCTTAAAACTGGAGCAGGATGTCAGGTGGTTCTGAAGAGACAGTGAATCATCATTTACACCGTGGCGGCTTTCTGAATAGCTGCTGAGGAGCAGCTTTCTAGCAGCTGTCAGGCTCTCCTGTGTGTCTTATGCAGCCATTCACGCCACAACTGCTCATCAGCCACACTGGAGAGCTGTTACACTTACTGATAACAGCTGTGTGTGTGTGTGTGTGTGCGTGCGTGCGTGCGTGCGTGCGTGTGTGCGTGCGTGTGCACAGTTACTCTCTGTATCTGTTTATCTGTTAATGACTAAATAATATCTGTGCCTGAAATCTAAATTGGGTGCAAACTAGAAATGGGCGGGGCATAGACTAGAGAAATAGCTTATAATACCTGAGAATTGTCTTAAATTGTTTGTTATTGTTGCTGCAGTAACCAGAATTATTATTATTATTTTTTTTTAATATCATTAACTGATCCATTTCAAGATATTACTCATTAATTTTGGGTCGAGTCCAACCGATACTGGAATTTTTTGGCCAATACTGGTATTGATATTGTAGCATCCTGCAGTTGCAGGTAGAGAAACCTGCAGCATTTAAAGGACCGTACAGGTGATTTTGCATGTTTAAGCCCTATCCACATACACGTTAGAGATATTTATTCGGCTCAAATGTGCAAAAAAAAAAAAAAAAAAAAAAGAAAGAAATTGCTGGTATGGTCCTTTAGGTCTTGTGTTATACTTTGTTATTGGTGGCATTGTATTCATGTCATTTCTGATTTATTCTGCATTGTTCTACAATTAGTTGTTAGGAGAAACTAGTCATGCTGTATGCATGATTATTGCACATATGAACGTCAGATATTCAGGTGTAGCTACACATTTATGTACTCTGCAAAAGATGTATGCACGTGTAAAAAAAAAAAAAATTAATGTGAAGAAATTCTTAAAGTTTCTTCAAATGAATTAATAAAAATACAAAAAATCTGGCTTGTCTAAGACTTTAGCACAGTTCTGTATGTGGAGTTGAAATAAAGTACTTCATTTCTCCACTTTATTAATCTGTTCCATTTCTCAACCTTGAACGTGTTATAATCGCGCGTTAATGATTCCCATTTCTCTGATGTCTCAGACTTTGTGCTCTGTGTGACTGTAGCTCTTTTCACAGTGATGTATTAATGAACTGCTCTCTCACTTTCACATTAAACTGCAGATTCAGTTGGTTCCTTTAAGATTCTCAAGTACTCAGGATTAGCAGGAAAGGGCATCTCTCTGCAAAAACGCTCTGAATTTGAAATTAATAGCAGGAACTGTTGAACTGAAGGCATCCAACAAGCAATTCTGAGTGAGGAGGAAGGATGGGATTGGCCTATAGAGAGGTGCAGCAACCAGGTGTGTAGGCAGGTAAATGAAAATGTCTTACGTGTTGATGTAAACATGTCACGGAAGTAAAGAACTAATAAAAAAAAATGAAGCTTTGGATGCATTTCTGCAGGCAGCCCCCTCAAGTTTTGCAACTTTGACAATGTTCACTAGATCTTATTACACTCTAAAAAATGAGAGAAAATAACTAAAAGTAGAAGTCAGGTGATGTTTCTTTTACTAGATTACAGAATAGTTTTTGCTTGTTTTGAGTAGGTTATTTATTCATTTTTAAATGTTTTTTCACATGAAATTAAGAGGAAACTATGATTTTGCTCATGGACGCTGAGATTGCTATTGATCTGGGAAAAGTCAGTTTAGCTCACCGACGCATGTGTTTCAAGAATCAATTTAAACATATGGATTCACTCAAAGCAACTCCTAAGAAAAACCCAGCTGTGATAACCGAGGCTGTTTTGACAGCTGAAATTCAAATCTGAGACGTCTGGTTATAGGCTCGTCAGTCGGCTCGTTGCCAGTTGGTTGCCATCTGTTGATAGATCCCAATCAGGGGTCTGTGTGCGTTTCTCCCACCCAGATAAACTGTGACCTTTACTGGAGTAAGGAGGCCATGAAAGCAATCTGCTTGTGTAATTACCTGTCAGAAGGGAGCCTGTTACTGCTGGGGAAAACACAGCATATCATCATCTAATCTACAAAGCACAGGTGCTAAATGTGTGTATGTGGGTGTGTGTGCGCACGCATTCTGTACAGGAAGGTGAGATGTATGTAGCAGAAAAGTGTTATATACACGGGATAATTAATTCCTCATTTAACAAGCGGTGTAGGTGGGTATATGGTGTGCTTGTGCATGGGTGGGGAGGATAGGGGGTGCTTCTGGGGTATAACAAAGTGTTTCAGTGTTAAAGTTGCTGGTGCTACGGTTGCTTTAGTTAAATCGCTCCATGTAGGTGTGTGTGTGTGTGTGTGTGTGTGTGTTCAGAGGGGGTGGAAAGTGTGGCGCTGATGCGTGTGCAACAGTAATTGTTCTTTCCTTAAATAGCTGCTGTCATAGTTACTGTGTGCCTGTGGGCAGGTTGTTAGAGTACGTTGGCACCTGAAACCTTTAAAAAAAAAAAAACAAAACTCCAACTTCTGAAGATATTGTGAAGATTGTATGTGTACACATTCGAGACGAGGAGCGATGTGCGGACGCGTGTTGTTGTTGTTGAATGTTTCTACATCCCACTGCAGTTTCTTCAAATAATCTTAATTTATCAAGTCAATTTTTTGTCTATTATTGATCCCAGAAGTCCTATTTTCTTAAAACAGTGAGAAACATCTACAACTGTTGAAATTATTTCAACAAATTTACTTGTTTCAGATCCAGAAGCAAGAAAATGACCTTGATTTGTAAAAAAAAATAAATAGTTCACACTGTGCATCCTTTGTTTTAAACAACAAAAAATGTCTTTCATTTTATTACTTTGTTGTTTACAGACATTAGAGAATAAAATATATAGAAAATTAGTTTCAAGGACAATAAAATAAAAATTTTATTGTTTATTTCTTACTGCTTCCAACAAGTTACATCGGCCCAAACTTCTACCACACCTACATTGATTTTGAATGTTGTCAAGTTTCCATTCTGCACACGTTCATGGACATTTAGCCACTTAACAAAATGTATTAGACTGTGGACCATTTTCCTGCTAACCAGGGGAAATGATCTTACAGCCACTTGTAGACATTTGAAGTGACTCATCCCTGGACTCCATCATGATACTGTTTTCATTCTGATTGCATTTTGATTGACATCATCTCACTGGATCACACCTCATTACTGTTTTTATTACCTCTGCCGAGGAGGTCATGTGATCACCAGCATTTATGTGTTTGTTTATTGGTTAGCAGGACATCATGAAAAGTTGCGGACAGATTTGGATGAAATTTGGGGAACAGAAAGAAAATGTTGAGAAGAAGAAGTGATTAAATTTTGGCTCATATTCTGGATCTAGGGTCCAGAAGAAATTTCTAGCCTCTTATGACGGCCCCAGCTCCCCTGGCTTTGGGCCTTGGTGCTTTGTGTTTCAGGTCCTGAGTTGGGTGGAGCCATGTAATTGTAACTGGGAGCACCTGGTCAGTGATCCTAGTATAAAGCCTACCTGCCCAGTCCTCATAGTGCTCTCCAGCCTGCATCAAGCTTTGTCGCTCTCTTTGCAGTGTTCTTTTGTTTTTACACTTATCACTACAACCATGTACTTGCAGACACCACTGACCTTTGCACTGCACGTTATTTCTTATTTGTGTAAATAAATGTTACTTTTCTGTTGTCTAATCTGCATACATCCCCTTGTTTTGTTGTGGCCTAGAGCCGGGTCATAACATATTGGGGGCTCGTCCGGGATTTGAACCCAGGACCTCTCGATCAATCAATGCTAATGAGCTGATTTCAATGAAATTTGGCATATGACTCTTTTTTTAACAAAAAAGAAGATCTGCTCATTTTGGTGATGATCCAGATGTTATTCTGGATCGAACAGGATCTAGAAGGACTAATTTGTTTGTTTGGCCTTGGCAGAGGTAGTAAGAGAGAGTAAGATGAAGATTTTATTGCAGTAGATCTTGTATCTGTGCATGAGTTCCTGTGTGTGCGTGTGCATGTGTGTGCATGTGTGTGTACATATTCACACCTCACCTGTTTCTCATTCTCATCCTCCAGTCTCAGCCTCTCCTCAATGCAGCTGCGGGCTTGGAGAAAGACTTTCCTTTGGGTGCGCTCGGTGAGAATCCTCACAAACACCCCCGACAAGTTGACGCTGGTGANACTTTCCTTTGGGTGCGCTCGGTGAGAATCCTCACAAACACCCCCGACAAGTTGACGCTGGTGAACAGCACCGCATTGGCCACCAGCTGCAACAAACAAGAGCAGACATGCCAACAAAGCCTGTGTCTGTACGGGCAGTTTCATGTGCACGTGAGTCCAAAAGGAATACACGTGTCCATATGTGTGATTCTGTGTACACGCAATCATACATTCTCACTAGATTAGACTTTACAATCCCTGATTAATCCATGGAGGGACAGATATGAAGGTCAGCATGTTGGATTATGTCACAACTTGTAGATGTGACCTAAAGAATAAAAAGTTAACAAAATACGCAACCAGGCAAAGATTGGTTAACGATTAGAGATTATTGATCCCTTTCAGATGCTTAATTTGGAGGCTCAGTCACCATTCTGATTCCAAAGGTCAGAGGTGAAAGGTCACAGGAAGACTCAAGTTCAGCACAGATGATGCTTCCTTTCCTTTCTCACTAGTAAGATAACAAAATAAGATGTCACTGCTGACTGCAACTAATAATCAAAATACAAAAATAATCAGCCTTTAATTCATAAACAAATATCCTGTCATCAATCAGTTTGACGAATCACGAGTCTGATAAAATCAAAATACTATTACAGTTATGATCTGTGGGCAGATTTTTCCTATTTAACAAAGTTGTAGCGTGCAGATTGTCTTCCCACACACACACACATTCTGAAGGCTAAAATTACAACATCTTTTCTTAGATGTGTGAACATTTTCTTGTTGCTAACAAGAACCAGTCAAGTATCAACAGTAAGTTCTGTTAGTGTGCGGAGGTGGAAGAAAAACTAAGAACTTTAGTTCCGTTTTGGAAGTTTCTACTTTTCCTTTTTTTTTAACTTTACACTCGATATTGTACTTGCTGCTCTATTAAAGCATTTCACTGTCGTTATATGGCTACACGTGAAACTTTGAAACTGAAACTTTTATCTGACAGCTGTAGTTGCTTTATTCAGGTGTTCTGTAACACCATCTTTCTTTCATTATCTCTTTCTTTTTTCCCTTTCCTTCTAATTTCTGTCAAATTCTTCCCTCTTGTTTTTGTCCATATTCTTTCCTTCCTTTTCTGTCTTTATTCTGTTCTTCCTTCTTTTGTTCCATTCTTTCCATATTTCTTCTTTTCCTTCTTTACTTGTGATTTACATGTTTTCGGACATCGTTTCTTCACTTTCCTTCTTTCTTCATTTGTTTCCTTCCTGTTGTCCTTACATCTTCCTTTCCTTCTTTCCTCACTCATTACCTTCCTGTTGTCCTTACATCTTCCTTTCTTTCTTTCCTCATTCATTTCCTTCCTGTTCTTACATCTTCCTTTCGTTCTTCAACTGATATAAAAATCATTAAAAGTCAAAGCAATAAAAATGTTTTCGGCCTCCTGCTGAAGCTAAATGTTACTGTCCTTTTACTTTAGATACTTCAATGCATTTTGCTACTGATTAAAATTACTGCTTATATACTGTTTCCCTTCATTAAAGAATTAAATGAAGCTCTTTTATTTGTAACTGCTATTGCTAATATTTATCAAATAAATGTTATTTTGCACCACTGAGGCTCTGCAGGAATCAAAACCTGTTGTTTCAGCACTGGACAGCTCCTCGTGCGCCTGCGCGCAAAAGCAAAACTCTAAACTTGTTTCCTTTAAACAACAAAACCCTAAAGGAAAGAATGGATCACTGAGGGTGGTTTTAAACTTTCTTTATCTGGGGAGAGTCCAATGAACAACGCGCGCGCGCGCGCGCGCACACACACACACACACCATACTGCACATAAATACATTTGGCTTTTAACAGGGGAGCTGCAAACCTTTGATTTCTACTGTTGGAGAAGTTGCTCAAGGGCACTTCAAGAAATGCATTATTGCACAAATGGTAATAAACGGGCTTATTAATTGATATGATGGCGTCTCGGAAATCGTACTCTGTATAACTGTCATTAGTGGAGTTGAGCGCACCGGAACAACGGGTACTTACCGGTCTCCAGAGCTTTTGTTTCCTTCCCGTGACCGACGTCGCTATGACAATGAAATGGGATGCAGCCACCATCACCCCGAACAGCACGGCCAGCAGCGTCCGCACCGGCAGCAGCGTGTAAGCCACGAGGGTGACCAGCATGAGCTGCCACACGCCTTGCTCAGGGGCAGCGGCACTCTCCAGCTCGTACGTGCCGAGTGCCAGCGGGAACGGGCAGCAGAGCAGCGCAAAGGTGAAGCTGAACAGCAGGGCCAGCTTCGCGATTTGCTGCAGCTGCGTCACCTGCAGGTATTTGACGTTGGTGACGATAAACAGCGAGAGGAACACCACGCAGTGCACTGGATACGAGCCCTTGGACAAGGTGAGACGGGGACTGGACAGCAGCTCCATCAGAGACAGAGTGGACGCGGCCACGATGAGCACCGCCAGGGCTTTGAGGGTGGCGGTCTGCTCCAGCTTCAGATTGTAGTTTTGGAACAGAGCCTCCAGCTCCTGGCTGTTGAACTCGTCCTCGCAGGCGATGGCGCCCAGAGGAGCGCCGGCCGGGCAGTGACCCTTCCTCCGCCGGGTCTTGACTCTTTCGAATGGTATTTCCTCCATGTTCCGGCCATTCATAAAGCAGGGATGGCGCACAATCCTCAACTTTTCGGTACCTCTCCGTCTGGGGAGCGAACCGGCACCCTCTCCCGGTTCATGCGTCCTAGATGTCCAAGGATCGGGACGATGAGAGGGTGTCCGCGGAGACAACGGAGCACTGCGCGCAGTATCCACAGGTTGATGATTGTTGTTGTGTCGTCAGAAAAGTAGCTCAACCAGTGCGCAGTACGCCGCGTCTCTCTCTCTCNCCCTCCCTCTCCCCCCCGTCTGTCTCTCTCAAGATCCCCGCATCCCTGTTCCCTCTGTCATGTCCATCCTAATGCCTCTCTTCCCCACACCTTTTAGCTCTCTCTCTCTCTCTCTTTCTCTCTTTCACTCACACACACACACACACACACACACACACACACTTAGACCACCTGCAGTGCCTCAGACAGGGTTACCGGTTATCCATGCATCTTAAAAAGGATTCAGAAGGATCAGGATTGCATATGATGATAATCCAAACACCCCCACCATGAGGCAAACCGAACAGCCTTATTACAAAAAAAAAAAAAAAAAAAAAAAAAAAAAAAAAAAAAAAAAAGCATTTGGTCATTTTTGCCTACAGAAATAACAATCAAAGCATCTCACTGCTTACATAGAACATAAGCTTCTGTAGATCATCTCCTGCTTGGTACACATTAGAGAAATGTGAGGTATTGTGATGAAGGCAGCATCAAACAGCCTTGGTGATTTCCCTTCACAGTGTCTGCAGTCAGAGCTGATGTAGTTCCCAGCTAAAAATAGACCAGCTGCACCGGTGGATGGTCTAATATAGCAATAATTTGGTCTTTCCCGCATCTCGTCCCTTCTGCGAGGCAAATGTTAATTTCCATGCAGGGAATTAACCTTAAAGAGCGAAGATAATGCTCATTCATGGAAGCTATAAATAGAACTCATCATACATGACCACTGAAAAATGATGACGTATATCATGATGACATTTTGGCTGAGAGTATATATAATATACATTTCTCATCAAGAACGTAATTGAAACCTCTATAATATGCATATGTTTGGATTTTATTCTGTAGATTATTTCAATGACCCACATGGAGAAACTTGGTCACAGTGGAACAAACAGTGACAGAAAAATGGCCTTCTTCCTAAAATACCAGCAGTATGAATAAGTTTTTTTTTTTTTAACTTGCTGACATAAACACCTGCGACAATAAAATACAGGAGAAATATGCACTGAGTCATAAATTTGTAGTCTAACAAAATAAAGCAAAATGAGTGCAATATTTACAGAAAATATGCAAAATCAGCCTTTAGGAAATAAAAAAAAAAGTGTTGCCAGCTTTGAAAGGACCATATATAATATAAACATGTTTTCCCACCATATTGTAAATGCATATTAATATATGTGTGAATCTTGTCAAAAAACAGATAAAGTATCTGCAGGACAGTGTGAAAGGTTCATGTGCATTGTGCTCTTTTAATATAATATGTCCATAGTGGTTCATATGAATGCATTTAGACATCAGAAATAGTGCAAGTCATGTGATCTGTCGGTATTCATATGATAATAAAATCTTCAATCACGATCTTTTTAATGTCTCCCTTCTTAACAGCATCCTTCAAGCAGTGTATTTTAATTGCATGTTGCCAAAAATAAAAGACTTCATTCAAACCATAACTGTACTTAAGTAAACTCAGGTGTCTTAAGAAGGCAAATGAACGTGTTACATTAGGGCTTTGTTTTTGCAGTCTTAGATCTGTAAGATATATGAGAAAGTCAATGGACCATCTCATCAGTGGAGAAGTCAATGTGAAGCATTTTGAGGCCTCCTAACAAAAAAAGGCTCCATATTTGTACAGTCAATGATTGTGTAGTCGATGTCCACTGTCGTCTATTTAATCAATAGGCTGCAGCATTGAGAGAAGAAAGAAGGTCTGACCCCCATCTGAGGGGAGACTAATAAGATTTTCCAGTCTGTAGCGGTCTCGCTCAGATCATCCACCCTGCCATGACATTTCATNCTAATAAGATTTTCCAGTCTGTAGCGGTCTCGCTCAGATCATCCACCCTGCCATGACATTTCATATTGAAAACAGGCCCAGGGTGCAGCACTTGACACCGCTTGAAGTTGCTGTTTGTGGAGCATAAAAACCCCCAGAAACGGAACATCCTTTTCCAGTTCTCATCCGTGTTTTTGCTGAGCGAAAGCATCTCATGGTTTTGGCATCTTACCCATGAAGCGATACAGCAGCACAAGCTGCATTTCTTGTCCTGAAGTAAGTGACAGCTGCAGATTTTTTGGAATCATCCCTCCCTCCAGGATGCCTGACAGTCCCCGTTGCCAAGGCAACAGAGGCAGTAAGGCTAGCAGTTGTGACTGATATACTGCTGAGGTGTTTCCCAATCTGACACCTCACTCATTTCTCTCTCTCTCTCTCTCTCTCAGGTGGTTTGAGCTGATGTGTTTGTGTCTGCCTGCTCTGTGGTCACACGGTGTCCTGCCCTACCAGCTTGCTGTGCTCACTGACATTTCTCCAAATTGAGGGTCTGACATGAAGGACGGGAGATGGGTGTGGGGGAGGGGCAGGGGCAGATGAAAGCTTCACATCACAGGTGACCAAACCACACAAAAACCTTCCTGCTTCTCACCCTCCAACCATGACAAACTCCCCAAGACAGAAACGGCGTCACGGGGCCACGCTGGGGAGAACATAGTAGAGATATAAGCAGTGGAATCAGAATACAATCATAACTTTATAATAAACTTTGAAAATGTCAAAGGAAGTCTAGCACCACCTCTACCAGGTGACCCCCAGAAAGCTGCTTTGATTTGTTAGGCACCTCTCTTCTGTAATCACAGCCAGGTAATTTCCTGTTCACGAACACAGTGTGCGTGTGTGTGTGTGTTTGTGTATGTGTGTGTGTGTGTGACTACAGCCAGTTGGTGGAGACACACAGAGACAGGAAAAAAAACGAGAAGTGAATAGACTGGGCTCCTGATGAATACGAGCTTCTCCATCGGGGCTGAAGAAGCTGCTGCAGTCTTGTTTGCATTCATGAATAAACTTGCTTCCATTCATACAAACACAATTAGCTCCGTGTAGCAGAATAACACAGAAACGGCTTCGCAAATAAACGCTGATATTTATGCATCTGCAAAAAAACAAAACAAAAACAGTTGCTAAGAAACGCTACTTATTTATAGACATATGCTTACATATAGGTACAATATGTTAAGATGCTTCCATTGTAGGAGTGTGAATTCCTGCTGAGCAGTGATTTGATTCAATTACAATTAGCCAGTATATGTTTATTCATGAAATAAACATATACTGTATAATAGTGTGAAAAGCTTCTAAATTTATCTGCAAGGTGAAAAATACAGTAAACTGCCAAATTATGTTTAAAGTTTATTTTAAGTACTTATTTCACGTGATTTGGGATGAAATGCACTGAAAATTGCAGACTGTTAAATTCAAACAGTATTTAACAATGATCCAAATAGTGCAAGTATTCTATACTAAATTTTGAAAAATGAAATGAACGAAGTGATTTCATACATTTTTAAATAAAGTTTAAAAAAAAAACAGCACTGACAACATGTTTCACTCAGTAGTAATGCTAAAGATGTATATAGGTAATTAGGTAATAGGGCAGCATTAATGACAGCAGCAGTAATAGTAGTAGTAGAAGTGGTAGTAGTGATAAAGGACCATACCGAATTTTGCGTGTTTAAGCCCAATAAGTACTATCCACATACACATTATGTTACTGACACAGTATTTCCAAAACATAAACCTACTGTACATTTTATTTTCCTGTTATTTTGCCAAATCCCCTGATCATCCAAAATCAAATGTTCAGGTGATACACGCACCTTAAAATTCAATGTTTCACCTGTCAACATGTACATCCGAATGTAGAAGGCACGGTCGTTTTTAATTTCTTGGTAAAAGCTTTCTTCTCCTGGGACTATATTTTCTGGTGGAGACATACATTATCTTCCGAGTTGTTCCGTGTCAGACCAGATAAATAAAATTACTTCAACAAAAACTTAATAGACGTATTGTTCGCTGTGATGGATTATTTATCTCAGCACGCTTAATGATTTTTATGCCGTTGTGGAATAAACTGAACCAATGGCAGTCTGGAAGGAAGGAAGGAAAATAAAAAATAAAAAAATTACCGCTAAAGTAGTATATTTTAGGGAATGGTTATCAGTAATGTAACATGTATGCATGTTATATATATTGTATATATATTGGGCTCAAACACACAAAATTGCTGGTATTGCCCTTTTCTTGCAAGCTTCACCCAACCGTTGTTGAACCTGAACGTTCCTGAACGTTCCAACTGTACTGTTGTGCAGTAGTTGTAGCGCTGATAGCACCAACTTCAGTTTCCAGTCTTGGCATAGGAGGAAATAGAGTTTCTATTAAACATAATTATTATGATCCAGCATATTTCGTATTGATTATTACTGAAACCAGAGCAAGTCAATTTGATTATTGATCTGCAGCTATTCAGGTTGATTTATAAACGATGCAGCAATACTACCAATGAATTGTTTCTTCCCTGGCACAAAGTTAAATTCTGGGGTCAATAGAATAACTGATTGAAACACTCAGAGCTGTTTGATCTGATTTGATCTGTTTTCAGCAGTTTATTCTGTAGCTTTGACGTCGTTTTCAAATATACAACAGATAGTATATATGTATGTATGTATGTATCCATATGCACAAGAGATGAGAGAAAGGGAGACAAAAAGAGAATGTTCAGGAGCAGGCTTTGTGTGTGTGTGTGTGTGTAGTCTCTTGGGTTGCAGTGTGTGTGTGTGTGTGTGTGTGTGTGTGTTTGTGTGGGAGTGTTATTGAGAGGTATTTTTAATTCTGTGTGTCAGCTCCTCTCATCTCCCTCAGCAAGAGACGTCAGAGGGAACTGGAAAACATTTCCAATGCAACTATCATTTAAACACAGACACCACACACATACGCACACACACTCTCCTAAACACAGAAACACATACAGTTTCAGAAGTCTTTCATATGGCACCAGTTGCTTCTTTGAAAGTAAAAAAAAGGCCAGATTGGCTATGTTTTTATGAGTTTCCCTCTGAGCGCTTGTAAGAGAATTCTACACAAACGCGATTAAAATATGAATGAAAATCCTAACGGATACAATTCCAGATGAATCCTGATGAATAAGTTTAAGCCATAAAATATTTCCGCTAAAATATGTAAAGGTGATAAAACATTAAAGAGGCTAACAGCTGCTGAATTCACCTACTAATCAAGAAATCCTTAAATTCTGTGCTGTGAAAAAAAGATTTTCTCGTCTTCTTGCACCTTTTGCCTCAGCTGTAGTGACCAAACAATACTTCAGCGTTTCGCAGAAGATGATGACAGTAATAATCCCCAGCATCAAAGTTGTCACAGATCTAATGACTTTCTTCCACGCTGCTGCTTTTAGAAGCACGTAAAGTCACCGTGGACTGTAAAGTGGGATTAGAGGCCATCCTGGTGGAAAACAAGGCAGGATTTCTCCCAAGTAAATGGACTTAGTGTACACTTAAAAAACACAATTATCTTACATTGTGCAGAAGGGTGTGTGCTGGGGATGTTGACATTAACCATTTTTACTAATAATCGCCCTTATAAATGTCACAGTGTCCAAACTAAAAATTTAGAAGCCACGGTTTAAAAGGACAAAACTCTCTGGGTTCACCTGGAAAATGCTTGCGTGTGAACGCGCGTCGGCTGCCTCGTGCTGCTCTGTATTAACTACAGCTACAAACCACCTTAAGTTTAATACGAGAGAAACTCGACAGCTAAGCTTTATATCCACCAAAAAACCCATAAAGTAAATGTGAGACATTTTGGATATCTTTAAAATGAGCAGGGAGGAAGAGGATGACAGATATCCACTTTAAAGATCTGGATCCAGCTCTGAATGGCCAAGTCAAGCTAAAACACTCTACTAGCTAATGTTAGCAGCAGGTAAAACACTCTACTTGTTAATGTTAGCAGTAGGTTTAAGCTAAAACACGTAAGCAAATTGTACATATTGGGGCCAAACATGCCAAATGGCCGGTATGGTCCTTTAAAAGTATTTCCTCTTGTCCTTCAAGTGCTGTTCAATAGTTTCATTATTGTCAGATGAGAGTAGCAGGTGATCAGTGTGAACGGGAACATGAGGAACATAATCACAACAAACTCGTTAATACCACGAGCGCATGCGCGCGCGCGCGTGTGTGACCATTTCACACTTCACACTGACAGTTATCCCCAACAGATTATAGCTTCGCTTGTTAAATATTAAAAAGGCTGCGTGAATTATTGATCCCCAATCAATGTTTACTGATCACAGCTCTCAGCTGGCCGGGGACGAGCTAATGGGGCAGGACTAAATGGACAGAAGAACGGCATGGTACACCTTCAGTCAAACATACGACCTTTGACCTCATCATCAGCCCTGTCGTACCTTATGATCATCAAGACTGCTTGCAAATGGGGGACAAATTTTTAATGTCATGACAAATCGTGATCATAAAACACAACGCCAGTTATTTAACGTGCTGGAAAGGACAGATAGTGTTACTATAACCGTATTTTTTAATTTATAAATGTCCATTACTGGCGTTTTTTATTATTGGCGTTAAAAATGGAATACGTCTTAGCATGTCCTACGGCATATGGTTGGAAATCCGGGTGAGGTTATTTATCTGTACATTTGCCAAATTGTTGATTTTGTCCTCAAGCGTCAACCTCTGCACACTGAGCTTAAAGGACCATACCACCCATTTTGCATGTTTGAGCCTAATATATTCAATTTTCATACGTTACGTTACTGACAATCATTTCCCAAAGGATAAAACCGTATTTCAGCTTTCCTGATATTTTGTAAAATCTCTTAATCTTTCAAAATCAAATATTCAAATATTCAATATTCACCTTAAAAATTGAACCATGCTGAATTTCACTGATTTTGGTCCATTAATATTGATTTTATGAGCTAAAAATTTCTGATGGATCCAGATTATGATCCAGATCATCTCCAACATTTATTCACGTTTTTTCTTCTCAACATCAAATTTCATCCAAATCCGTCCGTAACTTTTCAAGTTATCCTGCTAACAAACAGAAAAAACAAACACTGATGATCACATCAGTGGAGGTAACAATGTCCAACACACATTTCTGGATATAAATGAGGCAAAATAAGTAAAAGCATCATATGATATGTCATCATATGTTAATTTTCTCTTAATTTACTAATCACTTCATTACCTGACTGATTGAGCATCAACTTTTGTATATGATACTCATTTGCACCCAGAATATCCTTTTTCTTTTATCTTTTCTATATCTTTCTGGCACACAGTCTCACTCACACACACACACACACACACACACACACACACACACACACACGCATGCACACACTCACAAGCAGACCAGCTGTGTTTCCACGTCTGATTAGGTTATTGACACAGGAAACACAAGTGGAATCGCACCTCATCCAACTCTAAAACACACATATCCATCATATTAAATAACATAATTAGTTTACATCATCGACATTTTACTGTGTGTGTGGGTAACAAACAGAGAAGGAAAGTAGCTTTAAAATTGCACTTTTAAAGGACCACACCGGTGGTTTTGTTAATTGAGCCCAATAAATTCTACATATTACGTTACTGCAGACCATTTTCCAAAACATAAAACTATATTTTAGCTTTTGTGTTATTTTGCAAAATCCCCTAATCTTTCAATATCAGATTTTCACGTGATACACACACCTTAAAATTCTAAGTTTCACCTGCTACGATTGTAGAAGGCATGGTCATTTTAATTTCTTTGTAAAAGCAAACTTTTCTGCTGGGAGTATATTCTCTGGCGGAGACAGACATTTTCTTCCTTTTAGCTCTGTGTTGGAATGGTTAAATAAAGTAACTTTGACCAGAAATAATTATGATGTATGTGTGTGTGTGTGTGTGTGTGTGTGTGTGTGTGTGTTTTTCAAGCATGTTTCAAGTCTCTACAAGTTGATTTTTATGACATACTGGCATGAACTGAAACCAACTGGAAGGTAAAGGGAAAAAAACGATTCTAAAATTTACTGCTGCAGTTATATGTTGTGAAAAACGTTTGGATGTAACATGTATGCGTGTTGTATTTATTGGGCTCAAACATGCAAAGAAGGCCCTTTAAAAAACCCCTCCTAGCTTGTGTTGCTGTAGTAGAGTGGTTAATGCAGCGTTGTGGTTTTCCAGCCCTCGTTGTGTCTGCGTCTCTGAACCCCCTCAGGATCTAACTGATGATTAGCATTTACATAATGAGCTAAATGTTAGCTGCTGCTTTAAACTGCTGCTTCTCTGCTGCTGCCATCCTGCTGACCTGCAACAAACGGCACATTCAATATCAAGCTTTTTACCAGCCTTACTGCAGCAAAATCATCCAAACTGTTCAAATATTACAATATTATAATCCATTTATCCTCAAAATCCAGACTCTGGTCCAGATCCGGACCGAACCACAACTGTCTCTGGACTCTGAGCAAATTCTACTTTTCATATTATTTGTATAATCTGCAGGACATCGCTGAGACGCAACGAGTCAAAATTCTCCGCTGCAAAGTGAAACCGAATGTCTGACTAAGAGTTGACAGCGCAGCTAGTTTCGTCTAGTTAGTGTAATCTAGGTCTGTTATTCAGAGTAAATTTACTCAGATTTACAACTATTTCAGTGTAATTATGGTGTTTGCTTGATGTTTGAAAAAAAAACATTTATTGCATAACCCTCTCGAGTCTCAAATATTTTTCTAGAAAATTCTTCATTGTTAAAAAAAAAAAAAAAAANTAAAAAAAAAAAAAAAAAACCCAATCTGAAAGAAATGAGCGAAAAAGTCTCAAATAAATTATATACAGTAGTTGTCTGCTTGATTGTAGAATATTCTGGAAAATGAAGGAAAGTCTCCAAAATCAGCCAAGTGTGGACGTGACTTAAGACTCCAGAGGGGTTTTAGTCCAAGTGTAAATTGGAGTTTTAATGTGCATGTAAATGTACTGAACGTCCATTTTTTTTCCATTTAATGGTGACAGAAATCTTTTAACTGTAACCTTCATCACTTAACCATCATGCTTTAATTAATGCACAAAGATTAAATTGTGTGGGGGTTTTTGTTTTTTTTTTTGCAGATATGATACATTCAGTATGAAAATGTCTCCATTTTGCCGATTCTGTTTTCTTGTATCCGCACCAGTTACTAATTCTCTGCCTCCCTTCGCCGTGCAAACTAAACACAAAAGCCTCTTCCTCCTCCTCCTCCTCCTCTCCCTCGTTCTCTCCATCATAATCTGTCTTCTCAAAACAAACCACAGACAGCTTGCCTGACTGCCTGGAATACACATTAGGATCTACTTGTCACCTCACATCTCCTCTCCTTCCTCTTTCCTGCTCTCCTCCTCCTCCATCTCTGTCCAGCTCTCCTTCTCATAATCTCTCTATCTGTCCATCTAGTCCCTTCTGCGTTATGTGAACAGGCTAGTCAATAAAGATTTTCTGCTTTTTTAATTCCTTTGCTGGGGGAATCAAAGGAGGACGGGGATTGGGAGGGGCTCTAAATGTAAACATGGCACGCAGAGCAGCTTAAGAGGGCTAAAAATAGACCGATAGATCAACAGAGAGATAGATAGAGCGAGAAATCTTTGCTAATGGAATAAAAATTGCTCCCGACTGTCAGGGATTAGTGCTTCCCTGGAGGATTTTCACTCCAAAAGCCCAATCTGGGGCAACTGGGAAGAGAACCAGCATCACTTCAGTTAAGCTCTGCCAAACAGAGATGCAGAATATAGATGTGTGTGTTGTCAGCGTGAAAGTGAGAAATACATATAAACACACACACATATATACACACATATCTAGTGTTAGTAGCAGAAGGAGGCAAAGGAAGGGAGGGTGGTTTTATTTTGAAAGGAAGCACAATTTATATTGAATGATAAATTTAAAAGAAGACTGACATGTTTCCATAATAAGACCTGTAATTATTTATTACCAGAAATGAAAAGCAACAATATCTTAAGCGAAACATTTTCCTTTTGTCATTTTCTCTCATTTTTGTCTTGTAGAATATTAGAACGTACAGTATTTGTTGAATATTAAAGGTGGAGAACCTGGGGCATCTATAGAAACACATTCAGCTGCTGTAATGTTAAAGGACCATACCAGCATTTTGCATGTTTGAGCCTAATATATTCAATTTTCATACATGTAACGTTACTGACAATCATTTCCCAAAGCATACTACTGGAACGGTGAATTAAAAATGTTTTTCCTACCTTCCAGACCTCCATTGGTTTCAGTTCATTCTGCTATTAAAATCAACTTGTTGATACTGTAAACGTTCTTGGGATAGGTAATCCATCATCACCAACAAGACGTGTATTCAGGTTTTTTTAGAAGTTATGTAATTTTAGTGTTTAAGCTCAATAAAAAGCGTGGAGTGAATGTATGCCTCCACCGGGGAATATAGTCCCAAAAGAAGACCTGCGTTTATGGAAAAATTTAAAGGACCGTGACTTCATAAGGCTGTGTAACTATTAGCAGGAGAAACATGGATTTTTAAGGTGGGTGTATCACTTGAATATTTGATTTTGAAAGATTAAGAGATTTAGCAAAATATCAGGAAAGCTGAAATACGGTTTTATCCTTGGGGAAATAATTGTTAGTAATGTAACATGTATGACAATTGAAGATGTTAGGCTCAAACATGCAAAATGGATGGTATGATCCTTTAAAGCTTCATTTTTGATGTGTCTCCTGTAACATGTTTACATCAACGTGTAACATAAACATGCTAGCCTAGCAATCGACCTTTTCTTTCTTCTTTCCCTTTTTCTTCTTCTATGATCTGAAAGTATGACGCTGAAGAACTGCAGATTTTTCTATGTGATGATGACTGTACACTTCCTGTTGGTAATTTTACTGAAGTAAAGTTATTCAGACTTCTTCTATCGACGGTAATTACTAAAAACATACCTCACACACATTCAAATACACACGTGCACACACACACCACAGGCAGATTTCTCAGTACCTGATCCCACTGAGCTTGTTAAACAACATAGAGCTACAGCAGTGTCTCTCATACACATACACACATATACAGATACAAACACACGCACGCACACACACAGATACAAACACATACAGCAGTGTGTGAGAAACAGTGTAGAAAGTGTTCATACAGTCGCAGAGCTGCAGCTTCCATCTGCTATACACATCTTAGTTCCCACAGCAACACATTTCTGAGCCAGTAACGTGTGTGTGTGTCCATGTGTGTTTTTATTTTCACTTTGTACTTTTCCTCCAACACATTTCAGACAGAAATGTACTTTTTATTTGCTACATTTATCGAAAAAAAGGAACTTTTGGAAGGAAGTTATGGAATTTTCTTGACTCAGGATTTCTTTTTTTATCTAAGAAAAGTTTCAGAGCAGAGAATTATCTAGAATTTATTTATTTATTTATTTACATTTTACAGTTTTTTTTGTATGGAAGAATTTCCTAGAATCAGTTTGAGGGTTTTCTGTCGCTTCAGAGGCTTAAACATGTTTTAAAAGTGAGAAACGACAAACTGATTCACTTTTCACTTCCACTTTTTGTCACCTTTTGAGGTCCTCACGAAGACAGAAAGCCCAGAAACACACACACACACACACACGCACGCACACTGCATGTAGCCCACACACTCTCTGCAGGTCCTCTGGCTGTGTTTTCTCTCCAAAATGAATCAAGTATATGTTTTCCAAATGAATTATAAATTGATAGTGCTGAGAGTTGCAGGTATGTTTGGGGGGGGGGAGGCATATCTCAGTGTTAATTCACTTTCACCGTTTGCCAAACAAATGAATAAAATATGACGCTCCGGTTTGTGAAGAAGGGAAAGATTGTAATTGGAAACCCTGATAATTAAAGTTGTTTCTGCAACTTACTCAGGGCAGAAGTACAAAGTAACTATTTACTCAAATACTTTATACTTCAGTACAAATTTAACCCTGTGAAGTTATTTTTTTTAGTTTTACTTTTCAGTGAATTTGGCCTTCATTTACCATCTAAAAAAATGAAATCCTCCATGAGACAAGAAGAAAGTTTGGCTTGCTAAGTTTTTTACTTGTTTCTAGAAAAAACTTGTTTCTATGACAGCGTTAGGGCCATATAAGAAAAAAAAAAAAAAAANAAAAAAAAAAAAAAAAATGAGGGGGGCATTATTTTGATTAGAAAATTCAAAAATTTGAGAATTTTAAAAGACAGTATGCTTATGATAATTTGATAATTTTGCACTAAAAGCACAAGTATTTCTTTATTGCTAAAAGAAAAGTATAATTTAATAAGGTCATGTACTGCAGGCATAGTCACAACAAATTTGCCAGTTTAAAAACTGGCAAATTTGCGAGAAATGGCAAATTTGTGAGGTTTTTTTTTGCTAGTACATGACCTTTTTAAATTATACTTTTCCATTGGATTTAGCAATAAACTTCAGAATCAGAATCAGATTTATTGCCAAGTAGGTTTTCACATACGAGGAATTTGCTCTGGTGCATGGTGCTCAGGAAGGAAAAGAAAAATATACAAGATAAATACAAATATACGATCACAAAACAAAGTACAATATATACAGAATGTATAAAATGTACAATTTACAAAAGGGAGAGCAGTATACAAGGAATATATAAAATGTACAATATACACAGAATGTATAAAATGTACAATATACAGAGGATGTACAATATAATATGC
>VXCM01007610.1:0-20107 GCA_014773175.1 Lucifuga dentata | reverse complement strand
TCTCTCTCTCTCTCTCTCTCTCTCTCCCTCTCTCTCTCTCTCTCTCTCTTTCTCTCCAGGATGAAGGACTCCAGTAAGAAGAACAACATCTTCTCTCAGTTCAGGAAGAACGACAGAGACAAACAGAAGCTGATAGAGACGGTGGTCAAACAGCTGAGGAGCCTGGTCAACGGCATGTCCTCCTGAACACGCACACACACACACACACACACACACACACAGCAGTCACATGTTTAGCTTCCTGCCAGCGACTGAATTCTCATGTAAATAACACATACAGACACGTATGAACTCTTGTAAAGGAATGACACCTAAACCTGTTTTTATGTCTTTTTAACATGACGATTCATGATGAGAACTTTTTGTATGTTTGGTCGCCGCGCTGCAGGCGGGATGTTTTCACGTGTTAAGCGGCGAGCGCTGCGCTGAACACGCTACACTGAACATGCCACACTGAACACACCACGCTGAGCACACCCCTCAGATTCTGCTGCTCAAAGTTGAATGTGGCGAAACTTTGACCTTTGACCTGTGACCTTTCCAGCCTGCACCAATGAGCACATAGTTTTATATGACGGCCGCAAAAGCAACATAACAAGAACCTACGCAGAGCATTTTCCCGACTTTAACATAATCATGTGACCTGAGCAGGAAGGTGAAAGGTCAGATGACCAAGTAACCTACACCTGCTGTGACGTCAGCACGCCATTCTATGCGATGAGCAAGGCGCAGGGCAGGCAACGCAGATCACAAATGCTGCTTATCATGTGAAAGCATCCCGAGAGTTTCTGGGACACTGAGGTCAAAGGTCGCTGGTGTTCATAAGGCGAGATAGCACAGGAAGTGTGTGTCTGGATGTGATGAAGCATAGAAACGGGATAACGGCACACACAGGCGTGAAGAAAGCAAGAGCTTGAGAGTGGAAACCTTCGCCTTGGCACATTTGGCCAATCAGCATGAAGTAGGCGTGGCCACCGGTTGGTTAGGTATTTAGTCAGGTGCATCCCCCGTCAATTTGATGTCAGAAAACATGGTATCAGACGCCATCAGACGTGCTGAGACCGCTGCTTCCATCAGTCATCTCACCCAATGCATTGTGGGTAAAAACAGCAGCAGCAGAGGCCAAAATGAACTCTTTGTCCCAAACCTGCAGAAAGCTGAATGGATGACGTCCAGAGAGACTGATGTTCGTAAAACATGGCGGCTTCCTTCTTCTGGTTTTTCTGCCTCGTATTTTACATTTCAGCATTTAAATCCCTGTTAAACTTCACATTGACTGAATTCTTGCTCATCAGCACGTCGGCGTGACGCGCTGCTGTCATAGAAAGTGAACCTCTACGCTCTGCTGGAATGACTGATAATAATAATAATTATTGTTATTACCGTAAATACCTGAGTATAAGCCGCCCCCCGATGTTCCATCAGTTTATTTGTTTAGCATATTACCTGTGTTTCTGGGGATTGTCATAGTATTCCTCTGATTTTCTGAAAATAATCCATGTACCGTAAACATATTTACTTCAGCAGCTGATTACTGTAACTGACGTTAACTTTTCTGGACTCCTCTTCCTCGTTTAAATTCCCAAACAGTTTATTCCTGTCCTTTTATGAGGTTGTCTCTGATTGGCCCATTCTTTTGTCTTTGACCAATCACAACAGCACTTACAAATGCCTCCACAAATGGCCGCTGCTAAATGTGCTGATAAGATGTTTAGTCAGGAAATACCTCATTCTGAGGTCTGATTTAAACTGTTTTCATGGTAGTGGTAGTATTTCCTGGAAATTTCCTTCTCTGGGATCCGATTGGAATTTCTCCTGTATAAGCCGACCCCCGATTTACTTTGTGACATTTGGTAATAAAAACTCGGCTTANTCTCCTGTATAAGCCGACCCCCGATTTACTTTGTGACATTTGGTAATAAAAACTCGGCTTATACTCAGGTACATACGGTACGAGTGTTCTGTTAACGTGTTCAGGTCAACATAAAGTTTGATGTGAGCTAAAGCCTCGGCTTTTACCTTAAAAAAAATTCACTTTGGTACCAAATGTTCAGAACCAAATGAGGAACTACTTTATGGAACTTTCTGGAACAGAATCTGAGCTTCCCTCAGCGAGCTCCTTGCTTGAATTCCCACCACGCCTGAAGTACGGTGAAGATTATGGAAATTACAGGAAGTGACGTTACGCCATGACCGCTGCATCATTTCCACAACAAACGTCCCGCTAACATTCTGCTGACGTTTCTTCATCCTGAGGATCGTGACGTTGTCTGACGTCTCCGACAAAGACATCACCGTGTCTGGTAGCAGTGCTGCCTGAGTTTTCCGTGTCAGGTAGAGTCCATGGCGTCGCACCGCCGCTGCGTCCTTGTTACCAGCCCTGGCGTTTTTTGTTTTCACGTTGTTTTTTCCTCTGCTTCTCTGACAGTAATTCTAAACACGGCAAAGTCTTTCTGTGCAAGGCAGGCGTGTTTCAAAATGGCGGTTATCTGCATTTAACCAATCGGTGATGTTCAGTCTTGTGAGTTCCTGAACCAGCAGAAAGAATCGTGCTACAAAGGGACTTTTCCATGTTGGGCCGAACGGTTACCGGGCCGCTTCGTACCGTTCCACGCCGCTCCGGACTCACAACGGTTACTGCTTCTGTTTCCATCTGTGGCGCTGCTAAAACCAGCAGGAAGTGGAAGCAGCACATTTCGCATTTGGAAACACAGCCGCTAGGTCAGGGCGACTCAAATACGAATCTTAAAGGTCCACAAAGACAATATTTAATAAGACAGAGATCTGTTTATTAAAGTCAGACTGGGATTTTGGGATTATTGCTGGGATTGAAGAGTTGGACTGGTTTCACTCTGCAGCAGAGAAAACAGAGAATTTAGACTCGTTGCGTCGCAGCGAATCTCACAGATAAAACAAATAAAACATATGAAAATATAATATGCTCAGAGTCCAGAGACTGGTGTGGTTCAGTCCGGATCAGGACCGGATCCGGACTTTGAGGATGACTGATCTAAGAGATGAGATTTCTGCACCGATCGCTGAAAATTATACTCCGCATCAATAAAATGACACCAGACGTTTAAAAACTTAAAAAATACCGACTCATGACTCGCTGTCAGAGGCGGAGTCACAAAACTGACGTAAGCCAATCAGTGAACTCCTATGTCATTACGTCCGCCGACCCAAATGTTCTGCTGCGCTGGGCACGGTTTGTAGGCGTTCCAACCGTTTCAGGTGGAAATGCCGTTAAAACCGTTCCTCTCTGTGCTCAGAGCCGCTCGGCCGACAGGAAGTTCAGGTCCAGGTCGCGGTTTGGATTCGAGGCTACGCACGTCTTTTTTTGACACAAGCTGGACGGTTTGAATTTGTGTCTGAATCTCAGCGTTCCCGTTATAAATCCAGCTCAGGATAAAGGTCCACACACAGGACAGCTCTGACACGGACCATCCACACGTCATGCATGATGACCGTGCAGGACGAGCCAGGAGAACAGGAAGCTCTTCAGCTCTGCCAGGATCCACTTCCTGTTTTATTCTTTCTAGCGTTTGTGTAGATTTTCCACTTCATGTAACAGAAATGTTCCTCAGAGTCATGACCCTGCCAGATATCTGCAGCCGTGTGTCACGTGTCCCTCATCACACAGGAGTCATGCCTGTGTTTTTCTCCTCGGCGTGTCGTTTGACCAGTCGCTGATGAACGTGCGTTCACATGCATCGTTTCATCCTCGCATGTTGGCCTCATCGCATCATATTGTCTGGTCCGTGTCAAGCAGAAATCAGCCTTAATGATCATACATGTTTATGAAGCCACAAACACGACTCGTCCTCATCAGGAAAGAATCAAACTGCAGCTGGAGTTACATCAGCAGTAACATGAAGTCATCCGTGAGAATCCTGCTGCATGTTTCTGTTCCTCAGGTAAAACCAAGCTTTAGGATTTTCTCTACGTTCAGTATTTTCCACAAAACAGCAATAATGATTAATAATGATAATATCTAATGATCGGCTGCTGATGCTCCAACAGGAAACATTTTATAAGCAGATTCATGTTTTCTTTACTTTCAGCAGCGTTTTGCACTACAGATGTTATTTTTTCTTTGATTTATTTTTGCCTTTTATTAATAGTTGCTTGTAAATGCCGCTGTGTGTGCTGCAGATTTTGTAAAGAAAATATTACAGGAAACAGGAAGTGGATGCTGCTGTGATTTCACCTCCGTCAGACGTGTTCATCACACGTTACTCTGATTACTTGTCTGACTGCATTAAGGCTGTAACAAATGAATGGAATGAACATACGTGTCGTGTTGTGTAATAAGCGTGAGGATTAAACCCGGCAGATGTTTCAGATATCATTTTATTATTTATGGAAGCCGTTTTAACATTTATTAAAGGCAGGATTCACGTTTTAGATATCTGCAGTTCATTTATGACAAGTCCGAGTTAGAATTTAAGAAATGACGTTCTGACAGGAAGAACGCCGTGTTGACTCGTATCAGAATCTAATTACAGATATCTACAGTTTAATTCTGATTATCTGAAATGTGAATTCCAGATATCTTCAATTAAATTACGGCGAGTCGAAATCAGTGCAGCTCTGACGAGTCGTAGTTCCAGTTACAGATATCTTCAATTCCTCCTGCTTTTCTCAGAATCTATTTTGAAGCAAACGATGAACTTACTGGAAAGGTTCATATTTTATTTCAGAAATCTAATGAAGTTAAAGTTCATGAAAATATAAATACTCAAAGTACAGATACTCAGTAAAAGTACTGTACTGCTGTCAGAAAGCTGCGAGGTGAAACGGGGTCGTAAGGTCATGTGACGCTCTGCGGGTTTCATGATTTCCAAACAGCTCTTTTTGTTTTTTTGAATGACGTTTGTTCTGATTGGTGGATCTTTGCTTAATCTTTGTTCTGAATAAGAGTCAAACTGTTGTTTTTTTGTGCTGTAATTAAAGTTCATTCATCGATGGCGTGTTAACCGTGTCCTTCTGTCCTGCTGACATGTTACATGGCTGTTACACTTTATTTTTATGAGCAAAGATGAAAATGAAGTTGACATACTTTATATGTTGTTTCTCTTTGATAATCGTGCAGAAATAATTCATGTAGATCCTTCATACATGTTCATAACACGGACTTCACGTGAACTTCCTGTGGACATCCGTCTTTTTCCAGCAGAAGCGCTGGAACACAGCTGGATCGGGATAATTGACTTGGAAATTTCCAAGTCCCAAGTACAATGGATTAACACGAACATGTCAGGTACACGCGTGTTTCAGGTTAAAGCTGCATTCATGCTACAAGTGGTAACAAAGAAAAAAAAATTTCTTCCTCCACTGATGGTGGAGAAATAAAACGTCTGACCAATCACAAATCATGTTCTGGTTCTGGTGATCCTTTGACCCTAACACACACACACACACACATACACACAGACTTGGAAGAGTTGGACAGAGGGTCTCTGATTCTCTGATGAAGCACCCTGAGGCGTCAGGCCGTGATTGGTCAGCATGTTGCTCTATCCGTCATGAGTGGGCTCCATGATTGGTCCAGATGCTGGTCATCGCTCACCAGATATCTGCTGCTGCACACTGAGTAGCAGCAGAAAAGCATCTTAGCATGTCAGGTTGACACCATAACGTTAATGACGTGTGGATGTTAAAATGATGTCATCATCCTCATCTTCAGTCGTTATAAAACATCAACAAAATGACTGATGATGTCATCAGATCTGATCTGTGGCAGGTTATAATGCTAAATAGCCTCTATGACGCTAAACTTAAATACGCTCTGAAATCCAAATCCACCACAGGACAAGAACTCAGCTGATGTTAGCATAGCAGCTAAGCTAACACTTTAGCAGCTAAACTAACACTGTTCATACATCACAACAAGTCACTTCTGACAAAAAGTCATGCTACGCTAATGTCACTCCACCGTTAGCTTATTCTGTAACAGGGCTATGCCTGACTGAGCCAGCATCACTTCCTATTTGTTTTGTGTCTCTAATCATCTGATTGGCTCTCCTCCTCGTGATTTTCTTGGTATTCTCCAGGTGTTCCTGATTAAGGTGGAGAAAATTTTTTGTGTTTCCACCTTTAGCTGTTAGCCAGTTAGCTTGTAGCTGTTGGCCAGTTAGCTTGTAGCTGTTAGCCTGTTAGCTTGTAGCTGAAGCATTTCAGACAACAGGAAATAATTCATCAGCTGTTCTGATATTTCCAGACATGATGTTTAGTTTATTTTTGTTGCTCATGATGTGAAAATTCATCAAAACGTCATCACAGATTGTTAATATGATAAATTTATATCATATAAAAAATACACGTATTATGATTTCATGATAATAAACCTCATTCCGACTTGAACCCTATCTATATCTATCTATATATCTATTTAGATATATAGATAGATATATAGATAGATATAGATATATATTTTAT
The DNA here is from genome assembly GCA_014773175.1 of Lucifuga dentata. Classification (NCBI taxonomy): domain Eukaryota; kingdom Metazoa; phylum Chordata; class Actinopteri; order Ophidiiformes; family Bythitidae; genus Lucifuga; species Lucifuga dentata. The sequence goes on along the minus strand of VXCM01007610.1, from coordinate 13,666 downwards.
TTTTATTCATTTTTTGTTAGGTTTAAATGGACTTTTGATGAGGCTCTATGTTCAATGATGGATACAACAAAAAGCCATACATGATACATGAATCATGTTACTGTCATACATGATATTTTGAACACGAGTCAGATTTGTACAGTGGAGTGATGCTGCTTTGTGCTCCAGTAGCAGCGCTGATCCCACTGAGTGTAACATCTGCACACGGCGTCTGTCTCCACAACACTCAGAGAGAGATTCATCCGTGGGGTCGCCCTGCATGTCATTCCCAGAGTTTTTCCATGTCCCACCACACACGCAAACTGGATAAACAGCACGTGACCTTTGCCCTGGATCAGCATTTGAATGCGAGGTCGCATCAGGATCCCTGTCGCCACACATCTAATGAGGCGAGAGATGTTTGGAGAACTCTATTATCTGCGGATCGCGGCGGCGTGCCAGCATTCCTGTTGTCCTCTTCGTCTTTTAAACCTTTGACGTGGAACATGGAATGACACGGCTCACCGTCTGTTTCTTTACATATAATACACATTTTATTAATATTTTACAAATTCTTCAATAAACCTGATTTCCACTTTCTCAAAACCTCATTTGCATTTTTTTAGGTTGTTTGAATAAAGAACATCTTATATGACTAAAAACGACCCACATTCATTTCCTGTTACTGGATTCATAGAAGAAAACAAAAAGTAAAAAATAATATAACATTCAGAATGAGCTGTAGCTAATGTGGCTAACATAGCTAATGTAGCTAAGGTAGCTAACAGATGACGTATCTCAGACCGTTCATGAATAAAAGTGGAAATATTCAAAAACAACTTCTTTACAAATAAAATTCACTTTTACAAGTAAAAGTCATTAAACACCCAAAGTTAATTTTACTTAAGTACCAAAACTTTTTTTTGTTTTTGATAATAAAAGTCCCTAAGTATTGAAAGTCAAAGTAAAAGCTGTTTTTCAAAGACGAATAAAAGGTAACTAGAATTTCTCTTTTCCTTGCCGTTCGTACGCGTTCTGGAGTTTAACCTTCAAACAAACAAAATTTCCCAACCAAAACTCAAAGACGTCTTTAAGACAAAATACAGACCATGTCCTGATTAAAAACACAAAATGTCAGTAAACTAAAATCACTTAAATCACTTTTAGACATGAGGTTTCAGAACTGCATGTTCTCACAAACTGCTGCAGGAAATGATGCAGTCATGCAGTTATTTAAGGAAGTCTAGAAAACTGAAGACTCAAAAACATTTACCATGGAACAACAACAAGAATTCCGGATCTGATGGAATATTGATATTCCTGATCTGATGGAATATTCGGAGCATAAAGGAAAGGTAACAGTGTTAGAATAAACGTGCTCAGAGCCCAAAAACACAACTTTCTCAGGTTTATTTCAGGTTGTGTTTTACAAAAGGAACTGAGTAAAAAAATATATTTTATTTCAGATACAGCCAAGTAAAAATATAATAAAACAGAAATAGATGTCTGTAACTGAGTCTGTCAGGAAAACTGATCCAAGGAATTAGTTTCAAATAATGAATGTTGGTGATTTAGACCCTGTTTGCCATTCTGAGGTGAATATGTTGCATCAGAGTGTTTCTTCTACATGCACAGACGTGCCCACATGTGACACGTGCACACGCAGTAGAAGGTGTGTGGTTCTGTCAGCACACGCATGTTATGTTAATGCATTAATATGAATGTCATTTAAAATAATTAAAACCTTCTGTAGATAAAAATTCACCTTCGTTGAAATCTGGAACCAAAGAAATCAAAGAAACACACACACACACACACACACACACACACGCACAGTCCAAGATCCAGTGGTTTCCAGCTGGAGAGCTGCAGCAGGTCTGAGGCGATGAGACATTCAAAGACAGTCGGGTTCTTTTTGTGCTCTGTGTGTGTGTGTGTGTGTGAAGTTCTGCTCGTTCCATAAAGTGGATGGAGTCTGATAGAACATGGTGCTGACCTGTAGTTTGATTCCTGGTTCCTGTGTTAAAGCATCAGAGGAGGTCAGAGGTCAGAGGAGGTGCTGCGTTTCCTTCCTGCGTGTTGATTAAAGTGAGAAGTATTTTAGTGTGAGGATCAAACGCTTTAACAGGCCGTAAACAGCTTTCAGCCGGCAGACGGACTCATAAAAGCTGCAGCTTTTACTAACTGCATCTGAGCTAACAGCTGTTTATTCTGTATTTCTGATGAAAATGTAAACGTGTCTCATGATTAAACCAAAGACCATCATCTTTACACTGATTATCAGCCTGAAGCTAATGCTAATTAGCTAACTGCTAATCCTTACACCATGTGCTGCTCTCAATGTAATAATATTTAGCAATATCAGCATTAAAGATTAGCATTATTACTATTATCATAAATTGTGAAAAGTTTAGCTTATTTGCTGTTTTGATTTTAAATGAGCTGATTGTTGCTGCGCATCATTAAATATTGAAATGTCTGAGTCTGAAAACATGTTTTCAGCTTTGTTGCAGCACTTTTGCTAATGCTGACGCTATCATTGAATCCCACTTAGCATCATAAGAAAGAAACTGTGTTTGGAAGAGAAAATAAAAAGGATGGACGCCGCGTCTCAGACGTTCAATCTGTGACTAAAAAACTGAAAATTAAAGTTTCACAAAACTCCGTTTCTCTCTCTCTCTCTCTCTCTCTCTCTTTCTCTCTCTCTCTCTCTCTCTNCCCCCCCCCGTCTGACGGACAGTGAACTTGGCGTGTTGACAGTTCACAGAGATGTCAGGGTCATAAGCAGGTCAGCGCACGTCTCTCTTCCCCCAGCGTGTGTGTGTGTGTGTGTGTGTGCTCAAACTAAAAGTACTTGAACTCAGGCCCATTACTTAGAGTACTGGTACTTTTACTGCAGAATGTTTCAGCAGGAAACTTTGGAACTTTGAAACTTTCCATGACGAGCTGTGACCACACACACACACACACACACACACACACACACACACACACACACACGAAACACATTTTCACACTCTACCTTTACATTCACATTAAATCTTTTTTCAGACATCATCTAAATACACAATAACTAGATTAAACAGCAGAAATCATCATCTGATCATGTGACTGTAAATAGATTTCTTCATGTATTTTATTCATGTATGATCAGAGTCATTTCTCACCTGCTCGTACTCTGATTACGCAACACGCCTGTTATTACTGAACTATGTTATCATATTCATCTGGTAAATGGGTACTTCTTACTGTGTTATACTTCATCAAATCATGGTACGTACTGTAAACATGTTTAAATATGTCCATTACATCATGCCCAGCCTTACCAATAGTGGGGCTAAAAGTTTTTCCTCACGTACTTGTTACGTACTTCGTCAGTCTGGAGGATTTAATGCTGTATCCAGCAGGGGGCAGTGTGGGTCCGACTCATAAATCATCCCCCTGGAACACCTTAAAGGACCATACTGGCGGTTTTGCATGTTTGAGCCCAACACATTTTAGCCACATGTATGTTACATTACTGAGAACCATTTTCCTAACAGTATTTTAGTTTTCTTATTATTTTGCCAAATCCTCTAATCTTTACCTTAAAATTCAACGTTTCACCTGCTAACACCACGCGTGATTATAGGAGGTACAGTTGTTTTTAATGTTTCAGTAAAAGCCATCTTCTGTTGGAACTATATTCTCTGGCGGAGACATACATGTCTTCTGTACAGCTACACATCGGATCAGTTAAATTTAGTAACTTTGGCAAAAAACTAATAGATTTTGTGTTTGCTGTTTGTGTTGTTTATCAGCACATTTAAAGTCTCTATAAATTGATTTTTATGTCATACTGGAATGAACTGTGACAGTCTGGAAGGTAGGAAAAATAGTTCTAATATTAACTGCTCCAATATGTTTTGGAAATGGTTGTCAGTAACGTAAAGTTGCGGGGTGCACATGTACTCAAACATGCAAAACCACCAGTATGGTCCTTTAATCAAATATGTTGTACATAAACTGATTTCCAGCTGATTAATGAAGCTGTCAGTTACGTGACATAATGTGTTATAACACACATGACTTAAAGTTCATTCTGCTCAGAATCAAAGAAGATGCTCAGTGGAAATCTGGAAAACTCTGGAAGTTTTCCTGTTGCTGCAGAGTTTTATTTCCACACATTTATCAAACACAGAAAATCCTTTTCAGAAGTAAAAGTACAATTACTACAAAAATACTGCAGTAAAACCAGCTGCTCAGTACTACAAGTACATGTACACAGTTATCTCCTCAGCTTGGTGTGTGTGTGCGCGCGCGTGTAATGTGTCGCTGTAAAAGCAGGAGCCAAGCTGTCTGACTGACCGATTGGCCCCACACACACACACACACACACACACACACACAAGCACGCGCGCACACACACACACACATAAGCATGCACACGCACAAGCACACACACAAGTACGCACAACACACAAGTACACACACATTAGTACACGCACCGGACACACAAACACACAAGCAGACACGCACGCGTGCGCACGCCCTGGTTATGGCCGGTCGTAAAAAAGTAAAAACGCAGAGGATGAGGTGACACGCCTCCCGGTGTTTACTCTTCATGCTGCGTAGCCCGGGGATAACCCTGTGCACGTGCGCGCGCACGTCTGTGTCACTCCGCCTGTCTGTGCTGACCCAAGTTTGAACCCGCAGAGAGATATCATTTTTATAACAGAGAGAGAGAGAGAGAGAGGTTAAAGTCTGAGTCAATCTGAGGTTCATCATCATCATCATCATCATCTGTTATGATAAAGTTGAAAGTTCATCTGTTCCTCAAACTTTCGCTGATGTCCAAATGAAATGATTCAAAATAAAATCAGGTCAGACAGGGTGGGTTAGGTTTAGGGTTTAAGTTTAGGGTTTAGGTTAGGTTATGGTTAGGGTTAGGTTTAGGGGTTAGGGTTAGGGTTTAGGGTTAGTTTAGGGTTTAGGTTTAGGGTTAGGTTTAGGTGGTTTGAGGATTAAGAGGGTTAGGGTTAGGGTTAGTTTTAGGGTTTAGGTTTAGGGTTAGGGTTAGGGTTAGGGTTTAGGGTTAGGTTTAGGCGGTTTGAGGATTAAGACATTCCTGAGATGCAGCAGAAATGCTGATTTAGCGTTTTGCGCCGCAGGATGCTTCCTGCAGCGTTAAGGCGGTAATTGGCGTGGAAACGAGCCGATGACCAATAAAGCGTCTCGGGTTAGTGGAACGATCACCTTTTCAGAGTGAAATCTGCGCGGATTGTGTTGGTGCAACAGGAGGTCACCAGGATTAAAGATGCGCCTCCTGAACAAATGGCGGAGGAAGGCTGCCGGTTGCGGCGGAGGCGGGGCCGCAGACTGTAGCGCAATTAAAGATGAACTTTGCGTGAACTAATTTATCAGAGGGAGGAGAAGGTGAGAGGTTGTCCACGGAGCTCCACGCAGCTATAAAAGCGCCGAGCGAGCAGTGGAGCCGCAGAAAGTCGGAGCTTCCCTGAACGCAGCATGGCCATCAGCACTCTGCTGGCCTCCTTCCTCTGCTCCTTCCTGCTGCCGGTGCTGCTCTTCCTGGTCTCCGTGAAGCTGTGGGAGGTCTTCACGGTCCGGGGCAGAGACCCGACCTGCGCCGCGCCTCTGCCGCCGGGATCCATGGGCTTACCGTTCATAGGAGAGACGCTGCAGCTCATCCTGCAGGTAACACACACACACACACACACACACACACACACACACACACACACACACACACACACACGCACGCTCTTTACCAGCAAACATTCTACTTTTAACTCGACTAAATAAAATAGGCTACATCGGTGTCAAAGGTCACAGTCAGTTTGTCAACGTTGAAAAAACTAAACCGAAAATTCTGTAAAGTGGAGAATCCGAATCCAAATCAGAATGTCTTTATTTTCATTTCACAGAGTAACGGTCTCTGAGGATTCACACAGAATCAGACAAGGAGGTCAAAGTTTCTCTAACGGTAAAATATAGATTAAATAATGCATATATAGGCTAAATATATAAAATCTGAGATCTTGTGTGAGATATGAACTTTAGCAGCATAAAATATTACATTTACTGAATTGCGTTGGCCGTTAATGAAAACTTTTATCTATAAAAGTCTAGAAGTTTCTACAGGCTGAAATTTCTCCAACATTTTTGCTTTGTTTTGAAGAAAATGTAGATTTTTAACATAAACGCATGTTTGAGTTTGATTGATGAGCTCATGATGACAGTAAAGTGACAATCATGTCTGATACAAATCATCTGGAAAAATCCAAGCAACAAAAAATTACCATAACCTCAGAACACAAATAAAATCAAATTATGAGAAAATGATTTTGATGTTTCTGCTGCTTTGCACATCGAACTGTGCGTGTGTGTGCGTCTGTCACACCAACACAAACGTTGCGTTGCTGAATGTGTTGCAGAGGAGGAAGTTTCTGCGAATGAAGCGGCAGAAATACGGTTACATCTACCGCACACACCTGTTTGGGAATCCCACCGTGCGCGTGACCGGCGCGGATAACGTGCGGCAGATTCTGCTGGGCGAGCACAGGCTCGTGTCCGTGCAGTGGCCCGCGTCCGTGCGCACCATCCTGGGCTCGGACACGCTGTCCAACATGCACGGCCCCCAGCACAAGAGCAAGAAGAAGGTATGATTCATTTATAATAAATCAATAAAATCTGTTAATATGTCTGATATTGATCACGCTGATCAGAAAAACATTTTCATATCTAAAAACTCCACTAAGCAAAGACTGCTCATCTTAATATCTAAAACACAGAAATATGATCAGGTTTGGATATGTTGTGGCTGTAACGGATGGCATGGTCCTTTAATCTTCAGGCCATCATGCGAGCGTTCTCCAGGGAGGCTCTGGAGCTGTACGTGCCGGTGATGCAGGCGGAGGTGCGTGCGGCGGTGCGGGCGTGGCTGCAGGCGGACTCCTGCGTGCTGGTCTACCCGGAGATGAAGCGGCTGATGTTCCGCATCGCCATGAGGATCCTGCTGGGCTTCGAACCCGAGCAGATCCAGACGGACGAGCAGCAGCTGGTGGAGGCTTTCGAGGAGATGATCAAGAACCTCTTCTCGCTGCCCATCGACGTGCCGTTCAGCGGCCTGTACCGGGTGAGCTGCAGCCGGTACCGGAACCTGCTGAAAGTTACTCCTGCTGAGATCTGTAAATAACTTTCTGAGGACGAAGGAAAGAAATGAGGTTAAAAGCTCATATTTCAGCTTATTTTTGTGAGTTTGGTGCATTCAGCCTCCAGGAGTCAGAAAGAAATAACCAATAAATAATAACAGAATCTCTGCTGCCAGCTGACTTCCTGTTATTACCTCTAAGAAGTGTCATAATGTTTGATAAAAGTCATTCAGAGGAATAAATATTGCCTTGGATTACATACATGATCTATTGTCTGTGAGAAGATGCAGGTCCAGTTAGCTTCAGACTGGACAGAAAATATTAAAGAATATTAAAAAAGCATCTCTGCAGATGAGGAGAAAATAAAATATCAGTAAAATTCTTTTAACTCCTCTCAGGAACTCTGAAAATGAATCTTTACATTATTGATTATTAGTATCAGGTTTAGTAAATTGGGAGAAATTTGTCCTCAGAGCAGCATGAAGAGATGAAATGAATCTGAAAGCAGGAAAAGCTTCTGATTATCAGACTTTTCACTTCATCTCCTAATTTTGTGGATTTAGATTTCATTTTGTGTCTAATTTCCAGGATGTTGATTTTCTGACAGGGATCATTCTTTTACTGCAGTACTTATTAAATATGAAGTACTGACTGCAGGATGTGGAGTATTTTTCTCCTGTCACATTTATTAAAGCAGCTTATGAATGATCCGTGTTTGGATTCCATAATGACCATATTTCCAGCTGAATACTGGACTGAACGGTACGATCTCACTTCCTGTCGTCTCCAGGGTCTGAAGGCGAGGAACTTCATCCACTCCAAGATCGAGGAGAACATCAAGAAGAAGGTGCAGGAGTCCAGCAGGGAGTCCGGACACATGGACGCCCTGCAGCAGCTCATTGACAGCAGCAGGAAGAGCTGCCAGCCCTTCAGCATGCAGGTACGCGCCACGCCCACGTCACGCCCACACCTAGATGCTGCTTCTCTGCCGTTTTTAAAGATCTTCTTCCAAGGAATCGTATGTTTCTCAAATGTCTTACCCGCATGTTTGGTGTACAGTCTCACTGTGTGTTTACTTCCTGTTTGCAGGCCATTAAGGAGTCCGCCACAGAGCTGCTGTTTGGAGGCCACGAGACCACGGCGAGCTCCGCCACCTCACTGCTCATGTTCCTGGGCCTCCACCCGGAAGCTCTGGACAGACTGAGGCAGGAGCTGACGGAGAAGGTACTTTAGCTAGCAGAAACACAAATGTGCACGATGCATTAGCATAAGTCGCTGAATACTGCAGGTGTTTCTTCAGTGAAGCTACAGGAAGTTACAGGAAGTTACAGGAAGTTACACAAAGCTACAGGAAGCTACAGGAAGTTACACAAAGTTACAGGAAGTTACAGGAAGCTACAGGAAGCTACAGGAAGTTACACGAAGTTACACGAAGTTACAGGAAGCTACAGGAAGCTACACGAAGCTACAGGAAGCTACAGGAAGCTACACAAAGTTACAGGAAGCTACAGGAAGCTACAGGAAGTTACATGAAGCTACAGGAAGCTACAGGAAGCTACAGGAAGTTACAGAAAGCTACACGAAGTTACAGGAAGCTACAGGAAGCTACACGAAGTTACAGGAAGCTACACGAAGCTACACGAAGCTACAGGAAGTTACAGGAAGTTACCACCCTCTGAGCTGCTCAGCTTTTCCCTGTAAATCCAGAATACCGGCTTTTATCAGGAGTTTTGAGAAGCTGTCGTCCACTGAGGTTTCACTCAGAAATGATCAGAAACATTTGTAGAAGTAAAACCAGCAGAAAACAGAGCATGAAGATGTGAAATCAGTTGTATCACGTGAACGCCGCTCCCGCCGTCTCCTCTCAGCAGCAGCAGGGCATGGACCTCCTGAGTCTGAACATCCAGGCCTTGGAGCAGCTGAAGTACAGCAGCTGTGTGATTAAGGAGACGCTGAGGATTAACCCTCCGGTGCCCGGAGGCTTCCGAGTCGCCCTCAAGACCTTCCAGCTCAACGTGAGTCACAAACGCCGCCGTCATGTGATCTCCCGCTCAGGCTGGACATCATACACAAACATACATACATACATACTACATACATCATACCAAGCAAACACGCATCGTAGGTTCATAGCGACTGGTTGAATCTGTCTTTTTTTTTATCTCAGACGAGGGAATAAGACGTGTTTTCCTTTATGTCTGAAGCAGCCGCAAAGCAAAAGGCTTAAAAATGGAACAGTTCATCATTTTAGAGAAAAAACATCTTATTATCAGGCAGAAACACGGCAGCTTTTACGGTCAGAAAAACGATGAAAGACATTTAAAATCCTGTACTGCTGTGACCTGCAGCAGTTAAAGGATCATACTGGTGATTTTGCAGGTTTGAGCCAATAAATACAACCTCCACATTATGTTACTGACAGCCATTTTACAAAATTGAAGAGGTATGTTACCATTGTTTTTCCTACCTTCCAGACTGCCATTGGTTTCAGTCAATTCTAGTATGATATATAAATCAATGTGTAGAGACTTGACGTGCTGAGATAAATACAGCGAACAAGACGTCATTCTTATTTTTTGTCAAAGTACCTTTATTTAACGGAGCTGCATGGAATAAATGTATGCCTCCACCAGGAAATATAGTGCCAGGAGAACACAACTTTTACTGAGAAATTAAAATGACTGTTCCTTCTAGAAAAAAAACAAAGTACGATTTTATGTTTTGGAAAATGGTTCACAGTAGCGTAATGTGCATACACGTAGCAAACATGCAAATTAACCAGTATGGTCCTTTAAAGAATACTTCTCCCAGTATCCCACACAGCACAAAGCAAAACCAGTTTGACTTCCCACAGAAATCCAGAAGTAAATGACTAGAAAGTAGTCTATTTTTTAAATTTAAAGGACCATACCAACTATTTAGCATGTTTGATCCTAATATATTCAGTTTTCATACATGTTACGTTACTGACAATCATTTCCCAAAGGATAAAACCGTATTTCAGCTTTCCTGATATTTTGCTAAATCTCTTAATCTTTCAAAATCAAATATTCAAGTGATACACCCACCTTAAAAATCCATGTTTCTCCTGCTAATAGTTACACAGCCTTATGAAGTCACGGTCCTTTAAATTTTTCCATAAACGCAGGTCTTCTTTTGGGACTATATTCCCCGGTGGAGGCATACATTCACTCCACGCTTTTTATTGAGCTTAAACACTAAAATTACATAACTTCTAAAAAAACCTGAATACACGTCTTGTTGGTGATGATGGATTACCTATCCCAAGAACGTTTACAGTATCAACAAGTTGATTTTAATAGCAGAATGAACTGAAACCAATGGAGGTCTGGAAGGTAGGAAAAACATTTTTAATTCACCATTCCAGTAGTATGCTTTGGAAATGATTGATATAAAGTAACATGTATGAAAATTGAATATATTAGGCTCAAACATGCAAAATGGCCAGTATGGTCCTTTAAATCCACGCTGGTGTCTTCAGACTGACACACAGTTATTAGTGTGTATGTATGTATGTGTGTGTGTGTGTGTGTGTGTGTGTGTGTGTGTGTGTTTCCTCGGTGTGAGCGTCTGCTCGCTGATCACTTCCTCCCGTCATTCCAGGGTTACCAGATTCCTAAAGGCTGGAATGTGATCTACAGCATCTGCGACACGCATGACGTGGCCGACATCTTCCCCAACAAGGAAGACTTCCAGCCGGAGCGCTTCCTGTCCAAACCCTGTAACGACTCCTCCCGCTTTCAGTACATCCCGTTCGGAGGCGGGTCCAGGATGTGTGTCGGAAAAGAATTCGCCAAGGTGCTGCTGAAGATCTTCCTGGTGGAAGTGGTCACAAAGTGTAACTGGACCCTCCTAAACGGGCTTCCCACCATGAAAACAGGACCCACCGTGTATCCCGTGGACAATCTGCCCACCAAGTTCAGCAGCTACCTGCAAAACTAACCATGTGGAGGCTTCCTGCAGCAGCTCGTAGTGAGAATAACACACGCTGTAGGATCGTGCTGCTGAGTTTTAGTGCAGGAAGTGAAGCAGGAAGTGAATTTGTGCTCTGAGGAAACAGCAAGTCCATCCTGATGAAACCTGCTCATGTCTGCTTGTGCCAGTTTGGCTTTTTGGATTGTAAATATGAACAGTTGTAGATGATTTGAGTAAAACATAATTTACATGTAATGTTTTGATTGGTTAAGACAGCAGATTTGTATCTATGGCAACAAACAAGCAGCACTAAACACAGACTCGGAACACGTTAATCAGCTCAGAGCGTCTGTGGAATCATGTACATTTGTAATGTAGAGCCTGTTTATATAACTTTTGTATCTTACCACAACTTATTTAAGTGACATGTTCTGTGGGGTTTTTATTTAATAAAATGTTTTCTTGGAGAATCCTGGTTTAGTTGTTATTATTTACCGTATATAAAAGCCGACCTCTGATGTCGTTCTATCAGTTTAATTTTTCTGGGTATTGTCATAGTATTCCTGTGATTTTCTGAAAATAATCCACATACCGTAAACATGATATTTATGTCAGCAGCTGATTACTGTAACTGACCAATCACAGCAGAGCTTACTGGCCGCCACTAAATGTGCTGATAAGATGTTTAGTCAGGAAATATCTCATTCTAAGGTCTGATTTAAACTATTTCCATGGGTAGTGGTAATGGGTAGTATTTCCTTCTCTGGGTCTAATCTGAATTTCTCCTGTATAAGCCGATTAGCTTTGTGAAGTTTGGTGATAAAAACTTGGTTTATACTCGAGTATTTACGGTAGATTTTAACATGAACGAGGCCAAGAAAGAAACTCTCTGACCTTCACCAGATAACGCTCTCCTGGATGACAAACCGTGTGTGTGTGTGTGTGTGTGTGTGTGTGTGTGTGTGTGTGTGTGTGTGTAGTTTAATAAATTGTGTTCATAAATTGTGTTTGAGAATATGACCATAATTTCAGCGTAAATAGTCGTTAAAAACAGTGATAACTGACCTTCCATTATTTGGGTCCATGCAGGATGAAAAAAACGAGGTTTTATGAAACTAAATCCCGTTTACACTTTACACCAGCATCTGATTTATTTTGTTATACAGACTCATCATCTCCAATATCTGACATCAGGATTTAGGTTTAACATCGCATTAAAACGCGTTCTCGTTTCCAGGATTCCTCCTGTTGTGATTGGATCTCGGTTCATGAATGAGCTTCTTCCATTTTGAAAAATAAGTAAAAACTTTATCCATGTTCCAGCATCAGGTCTCAATTTACGGCAAAATACTGTTAAGAGAGCGAGCAGGAAGACGAGCGGGATGAAGTTATGAATGTGAAGTTGTGAATATGAAATTATACTCACTGTCTCAGTGAGAGCTGGTGTGTTTAAATGTTCAGATGGTGTGTTTAGGTGTTCAGACGGTGCGTTTAGGTGTTATGTGTTTAGGTGTTCAGACAGTGTGTTTAGGTGTTATGTGTTTAGGTGTTCAGATGGTGTGTTTAGGTGTTCAGACGGTGCGTTTAGGTGTTATGTGTTTAGGTGTTCAGACGGTGCATTTAGGTGTTCAGATGGTGTGTTTAGGTGTTATGTGTTTAGGTGTTCAGACGGTGTGTTTAGGTGTTCAGATGGTGTGTTTAGGTGTTCAGACGGTGCGTTTAGGTGTTCAGACAGTGTGTTTAGGTGTTATGTGTTTAGGTGTTCAGACGGTGTGTTTAGGTGTTCAGACAGTGTGTTCAGGTGTTATGTGTTTAGGTGTTCAGACGGTGTGTTTAGGTGTTCAGACAGTGTGTTTAGGTGTTCAGATGGTGTGTTTAGGTGTTCAGACGGTGCGTTTAGGTGTTCAGATGGTGTGTTTAGGTGTTCAGACAGTGTGTTTAGGTGTTATGTGTTTAGGTGTTCAGACAGTGTGTTTAGGTGTTATGTGTTTAGGTGTTCAGATGGTATGTTTAGGTGTTCAGACGGTGCGTTTAGGTGTTATGTGTTTAGGTGTTCAGACAGTGTGTTTAGGTGTTATGTGTTTAGGTGTTCAGATGGTGTGTTTAGGTGTTCAGACGGTGCGTTTAGGTGTTCAGATGGTGTGTTTAGGTGTTCAGACAGTGTGTTTAGGTGTTATGTGTTCAGGTGTTCAGACGGTGTGTTTAGGTGTTCAGACGGTGTGTTTAGGTGTTCAGACAGTGTGTTTAGGTGTTATGTGTTTAGGTGTTCAGACGGTGTGTTTAGGTGTTATGTGTTTAGGTGTTCAGACAGTGTGTTTAGGTGTTATGTGTTTAGATGGTGTGTTTAGGTGTTCAGACGGTGCGTTTAGGTGTTATGTGTTTAGGTGTTCAGACAGTGTGTTTAGGTGTTATGTGTTTAGGTGTTCAGATGGTGTGTTTAGGTGTTATGTGTTTAGGTGTGCAGACAGTGTGTTTAGGTGTTATGTGTTTAGGTGTTCAGACAGTGTGTTCAGGTGTTCAGACGGTGTGTTTAGGTGTTCAGACAGTGTGTTTAGGTGTTCAGACAGTGTGTTTAGGTGTTATGTGTTTAGGTGTTCAGA
>VXCM01007609.1:0-20748 GCA_014773175.1 Lucifuga dentata | reverse complement strand
TTTTTAAGGTGGGTGTATCACTTGAATATTTGATTTTGAAAGATTAAGAGATTTTGCAAAATATCCGGAAAGCTGAAATACAGTTTTATCCTTTGGGGAAATGATTGTCAGTAACATAACATGTATGAAAATTGAATATATTAGGCTCAAACATGCAAAATGGCTGGTATGGTCCTTTAATAATGAAAAAACAATGCATGATCACATTTAGAGTCAGATCTTGTCCCCAGCATCTCCAGATGGCGTCTTTGTCTTTCTTTAGTCCTTTAAGATGAATTACATTTGTCTCAGGTGAGATGAGGCGGCTGCTTTGCGTGCTGAGGTGAGTCACGTCCACCTGTCACGGTGTAGGGTCGTGCCGTACGGTGGCCTGCTGGGGTCAGTTTAGTCAGTTGTCTTCATGAATACTTAATTAGTCATTGTAGACATAGTGTAGTCAGAGCTGAGTCACGGAACTTACAGTAACACACGCACACACACACACACATGCATTGTGTATGTGCAAAGACAATAAGGTACATTTAGACAGTTTCTGACTAACTGTGTGTGTGTGTGCGTGTGCAGTGTGTGTGCGTGTGTGCATGCATGTAATGGTGTTTAAAATATTCTTTGTGTTGCTGAAAGGGGAAAATAAGCAGCAGTACTGGGAAGCCTAGTGTCAGCTCACCTTTCACAGGGAAATCAATCAATAGGCATGATCAATAATAAATCTATACCTGCTGTCATGTCCAACAGGTTTTCTGTTCTATCTCACAACAAACTTCCAGGTAGGAAAGCCTGTTCCGGCTACTCGATGAGCAGAGAGAAGTCTGTCCTTTAAAGGAAATAACAATAGCATTTTTGGAAATATAATTATACATATTATATAATTAATGTATTTTGTTTGGCTACATGCTAACAATTTAGCACAAACTATGCTAACACCTCTACATGTGCTATGTTGAGTCCTGTGTTACCAAAGGAACACTTTAAAGGACCATCCTGGTGATCATGTATGTTTGAGCCCGATAAATACAAATTACTTATACATTATGTTCCCAAAATTAGGCCTACTGGAGTGGTACATTTTAGATTGTTTTTCCTGCCTTCCAGACTGCTGTTGGTTTCAATTCATCCCATTACGCTATTAAAATCAACTTGTAGAGACTTGTTTGTGGTAAGTAATCCATCACAGCGAACACAACGTCTATTAAGGTTTTTTTGGAGTAATTTTATTTAACTGATCCAACATGGAGCTGCACGGAAGATGATGTGTGCCTCTGCCAGGAAATATAGTCCCAGGAGAAGACGGTTTTTACGGAACAATTAAAATGAGCACGCCTTCTACAATCATGCAGAAGTGTTAGAAGGTGAAACATTGAATTTCCTGGTGAACATTTGATTTTGAAAGATTAGGGGGTCTGAGAAAATTATAGGAAAACTAAAATACAGTTTTATGTTTCAGAAATTAGTTGTCAGTAACGTAACATGTATGCGGGTTGCATATATTGGGTTCAAATATGCAAACATGAGTGGTATGGTCCTTTAAATATCAGATGACTTTACTGAAGATGTTTAATAGTCCCTCTGTGACAGAGAACATGATCTGTTCTGAATCCACATTGTCATCATCTGCTCAGATACGTGAAAACTTTGCTTGAAAATAAAAGCTGAATTCAGTCTGGACAGATGTTCCTGTCTGACATCATTTCCTATCTAATCCAACTCGCCAGCACGGTGATTCCCATTACTGATCCTCTAGCATAACACCTCTCATCTCTCCCGGCTCTACCTACACATGATTTAGCTAATGAGGTTTGGGTAGAGCGGAGNACACCTCTCATCTCTCCCGGCTCTACCTACACATGATTTAGCTAATGAGGTTTGGGTAGAGCGGAGAGATATGATGAAATGATCATGCTGTGAGCCATGAGGGCCAGGACTGGAAACCACAGCACCAGCAGATGGCGCTCAGCTGACAGATGATGGGTCACGGACATGCTTAAAAAAAATAAATAAATAAGATGAATAAGACGTGATAAATATCAAACGTTTCTAATCAGTTACGACAAAAATTTAAACTGCTTGTTCTCATAAAATATTCCTCCTCATTGTGGATAATCCCAAACGAACACTGTCACGCAACTAAAACAATTTTCTTAGCATCTTAAAAAGGTCACTGAGATTATAAGACTTTGGGATTCCTAATCAGCACAGATGGAATTATATAGAAATGTGTGAGGTTATAACAGTACAGAAAAATAATAAAAGATGAAAAACAAGGAAAAAAAGTGATTGGATGAGCTCATCAGTAGCATTTGTGCACTCAGAGTACATATACGTCCACCAAGAGCTATAGTTTCCTGATTTAACTCTATTATAATATAAACCCAGACTTCTACTATCATTACCTTGAAATCAAAATCAAAGATTTTTCAAACAAATTCATTGCACAGAGTGTTATGGACATTTATTTTTCTGGATCTATATCCACAATTGTTGAAAAAAAAAAGGCTAAAACCATTTTGCTGAATCAGCATGATCTTGGTGTTAAATGCATGTTTCTATACTTATTTATTAATGTACAGCAACATTATAAATATGAGCATATACTTTAATCCATCAGATCCAAACTAATATCAGCATTTTAGCCCAGCTCCAGATTAATAACTGGAGCTGGGCCAAATTGTACCTATTAATGCACCTGCCTGAAATGATTTTATTAAAACTGATGTCTTAGTTTTCAAGAAATCAGTAAAAATGTTCAATAATTGTGAGAATTGTGAAGAAAGTGGAAAAATCCTTTTGCCAGTCCTGTTGAGATCTTCCTTATCATCCATCTTCTTCATTTCCCCAGTGAGAAAGAAGGTTGCGTTCAAGAGTGTATTTCAGCACCAGAGACAGCTCCACCAACAAAGCTACGGTAGACTTTTCTAACTTACTATATTCTAAACGCACAGACTCCTTCTATAGGTGACATATGGTCATGCATTCAGTCATCATCATCATCATCATCATCATCATCATCATCATTTCCTCTCAGAAACAAATGGAAGACATTGACAATTAAATCCAATGCACAAAATAAAAGCCAAAAGCAGAAAGACACAACATTTTCTCCCACTAGAGGTCACCACAAGAACATGCAGTATGCAAAAAAATATGGATTATTACCAGCCAAAAGCAGTTTGATCACACATAGTTTTTAATAAAATGATGAGTATTCCTTTCATGATTATGTAAGGTAAGCAGTAACTCAGATACATAAAGGATTCAGCTGTCACTGAGGTCACCATGCTAAAATAATAATAATAATAATAATAATAACAATATAAGAAACCCTAAAAATATGCTAAAACATATTTTTATTGTAAGTTTTTGCTATAATCTGTTTTTTTCTAGTCCCATTGAGCATATTCTTGCTGTAACAAGTCATACTTATGCCTACATTTTTTTTTTTTTTTTTTTNTTTTTTTTTTTTTTTTTTGCCATTAATCCTCACAGTTAAATTATGATAAGATGAAACTGTACATAATATACCTCCTTTGATCAGTAATTTTCTGCTTACTTTAGCATACACAGGATGTGGAAATGAAACAAAGACATATTGACGCTGAATTTGTTTCTCGCACTCAAAATAAAAGCTTCACATTTGGAATATTGACAGAAAGATTTCGCAATAGAGTCAATCGATAGTAATATTATCCAATACGGCTGTGCAAGTTTTATTGACGTATGACTAACATCTGAGAATTCGTGACTTCATGTCGTGCACAATTACCTTAATAATTATCAACAGTCTTTCTGTAAGTTAATGGAAATAAAGGGTCAGTTGGGTTGTTCAGGTTATAGATAAACATAGTAATTTATTCAAGCTAAAGCGACAAGTTGGTATGAGGGGTAATTAATGCCACAGCAAACTAAACTCCCTTCTGTTTAAACATTTAAAAAAAAAATCTATTTCAAGAAATTTTTATGGAGACCCAATTCTGTCCAATTACCTCATGACCTACTGTCTCATTTGTGAAATTATTATATACAAACCCCCAAACCTGTTCTGTACATCCAGAAATGTTAAGTCAAGCTCATCAGTGCTCAGATTTGCTAATCAGTCTGACCTGAAAACATTAATACATGTCAAATTATAACATGAACTCGGCAACATTATTAAGAAAAGGTGGTGAGAAACACAGCAAAACAGTAAAAAAAAAAAAAAAAAAAAAAAAAAAAGCTGCAAATTTCATTTCACTGCAAATGTGTTTCACAAATCCCAAATATTGGCAGTAATTCATCAAATTGTATTGAGTAACAAGTAAAATATAATACATCAGTGCTTGAAGTTTCCTTGCTAAGTGATCTTCCAATATAAATTAGCATGATATTTGATGATATTATAGCGTAGCCTATCATAAAACACTTTCATACAGTTTCTATAGCTGTAGTTCTCAATAAAATAACGACCTGTCCTATCAAACCATGAAAAATACTATAAAACTGCATTTGGATTTAATTCATATGTAACTACTTTACACCAGCAAAATACATTTTTTAGATAAATGTAATGCCACCTGAATTATATTTATCTAAAATAACAGAACATAATACACCACATTATGCAAAAACAATAAATAAATAAATAAATAAATAACATACAAAAATTCCTTTTGAACATTTTTGCAACAATGAATTATTTCTTTAACATCATATGGTAACTAATGGCTAATATGTTAAAGGATCATACCGGTGATCGTGCATATTTGAGCCCAATATATACAACCCGCATACACGTCACATTACTGAAAACTATTTCTCAAAATACACTACTTTAGCAGTAAATTTCAGATTTTTTTTCCCAGACTGCCATTGGTTTCAGTTCATTCCAGTTTACTATTAAAATCAAGATGACAGCTGGAAGACGACGAAAATTATGTTGAAAATTATGATTGTCTTCATCCCAATCCAGTCCTGATACTCTCATCCTATTTCCCATTCCCATGCATATTAAAGGCCCTCCCAAACCAGAAGGAGGTGGAAGTTGACAATATTTTCTTCAAGCACATAAGCCTTTGTGATATTATTTTTCTTAATTTTCATGATGGTTTCAGATATTTTTTTTAATATGACCACAGATTGTAAAACTTCACATATCTCTAAATTCACTTCACTTGTATCCTATAGACGAGTAGACACAAAAGAAATGGTACCAACTTTGTTTTCTGAAATATGTTTATTTGTTTTTGGGGAAGTTTTGCATTTGCAAGGAAAGAGCAAAATATCGCACAATATTACAAAACAGCTGCTGAACAGGGCATCTATCAGTAGCCATGGAAAACAGTATTTCCTGCTTATGAGGATAATTTAATATTTACCTGAACCTTATTTCTGAGCCCCTGCCCTTCAACATGTCTATGCAAGTCCCTGCTCTGCCTCTTGCCTTTCCGTGGCATTAATTACCCCTCATACCTTCTCTCTGGTAGGGGGTTAATCCCACCCACCCTTCCTGTTCTCCTCACAAAAACACATATTTCATTCTCTCCTTCAGCATGAAAAATGACTGAAAACAAAAGATTCTCCAAAGCAAGATTCACACTTAGAATAAGATCGGAATAGTTTTCCAAGAAACGGATTTGATCCCAGATGAGGAAGACGGTGCAACAGTAAGAGCGGCTGCAAAACGTAAACGGAAGAGAAACGAGGAAGCAGACGGAGAGGCGTTAGGATGGAGCACAAAGATAACCATCACAGCTCCACGGAAGCCTTAGATTTTGTTATCCAATCAAATTAAAGTGGTAATCGATTTTTAAATGTTCTTAGAAAAGGAAATCGCTGGGGAAAAATTCAATCCGACGTGGCCATCCTGGCTGTGAGAAGCCGAGCAGGAGCAGCAGGATGCCTTCAGGGTGATGATGGAAGAGAAATGAGATTAATTTGATTCCCTGCGTTTTGTGGAAGCTTTTTTTTTTTTTTTTTTTTTTTTTTTTTTTTGTGCCAGCAGTGACTGAGCTTCATGGGCTGGAGCAGCAGGATTTGGCATTAAAAGAGGAACCAGCTTGATTTCTCTGTCGCGGGTCTCGAACCCGTGCAGAGGCCCGGCGCTCCGCTCTGCAGCACCGCGGACAGCGACGATGACTCGGCTGCGCAGGAAAGCCTTGGTCGCGCTTTTCCTCTTCACGCTCTTCATCTTCGGGACCATGATGGGTCTCAGGACTCTGAAACCCAGCGACGGCTTCTCGGATTTGGCTCCCGGTATGGATTTGATCGGGGAGAAATCCGATCGGAGGCGGCTGGACGTGAAAGACGCGGCGGCTGCGGCGGCGGCGTCTCCGGGCCAGTTCCACACGGGCAGTAGCAGCGACACCAAGGTGGTTTTCTCCAAATCGGACCGAGACTCCAGCATATTCTACGACGTGCACATCTTTTATTACCTGTGGTACGGATCTCCGAGCGTGGACAGCAAATATATCCACTGGAATCATGTGTTGGTGCCACACTGGGACCCTAAGATTGCAGCCAGCCACGCTCAGGGAAGTCACTCACCTCCAGAGGATATTGCCTCGAGTTTTTACCCTGAGCTGGGACCCTACAGCTCCAGAGACCCAAAGGTGCTGGAGTCACACATGAGCCAGATAGAAGCTGCGGCAGCAGGTAATATTATGATGTACCGGTTCAACCAGAGCGAAGTCTACTCACTTAGTGATCCCTGAAATTTAATTTGAAACATCTTTATCTTTGAGGCTATTGTTACAAATACATCTCTGTTGGTGGAATAAGAATTTGAACCATAAACATTGCATCACCAGGGCCGGTCCTAGCCTTTCTGGGGCCCTAAGCAAGTTATCTTTTTGTTTGTTTTTTTTTACTGGGCAAGTCCTGTGCATCGCCTATTATAAAAATTTAATTTGACCACCAAATTAACAATCTAGCATCAACTGATTCAAGTACATCACATCATTACAGTGTGATTTCCAACAGTGGGAGTCTGCTTCAAAAAAATTAAATAAAATCAGCCTCTCCTCGTTTACATTGTTGAAAAAAAGCCCTTTTCTTTTTGTGATGTCTCGAATACATCTTACATTCAACAATGCGATGTTGAAGAAAGAACTAAAAAGAACTAAAAACCATACAAAATATAAACCTTTCAGATTTAGACCCAGTGCTTATCATTTTTTTTATGTCAGAACTAAAACTAAATAATTTTTTTAAATGTAATTTAACTTAATTCATCTAATCTAATTTCTTTTTTCCCTTTTCTAACTAAACCAGCTAGCATTGTCAGCTGGGAGTTACATCTACAGTGCTTGTTGTAATGTGTTCATTGCCATAGCTACCATCACATTGATGATAAAATCAATGTTTTCCCATGTTTACAAGTAAAACAAGTTGTCCCTTATATTAACATTACATAAACATTAATATATCATTACTTACTGCATCCTAGAGTAGAAAACCCAGATTTGATTGCCTGATTCATCTTTGCATGTAAACATGTATGTAGAAACTCAAATTTCAGTCAACAGATGCACGTTTTTCAGAACTGCACAAGTGTACTGGAAGATATTTTTTCATCTTAAATGAGTATAACAGCATAAATTTATTTATTAACATTATACAATTTAATGTCAAAATGATGGAAATTATATATAAATTTCCCTTAGCATGAAAAATTGTGAGTTGAGTTTTCTGGAAATTCATTTTGGTCACAGCTTAACATCCTTCTTCTTTATTTTATTTATTTATTTGTTTGTTTGTTTGTTTATTTCATGCCAGTGTGCAATTACAAATCTCATGCAAAACATGCAATAGTTTCAGCCTCTTAAACATTTACACACATCCCATGAACAAAAGGAGCAGGGAGAAGAACAAAGTCTTATAGATACCTGCTCCTTTCTGCACAACATACATAGCTTTAGTTTTAGTTTTATGCTATGACACAAAGACGGTCTACCCTTTACTACACTGACCTTTACATCGGATAAGCATAACCAAAGAAAACAAAAAAAAAAGTATATTATAATTATAACAATCTCTATCGCTATTATGACAATCATTCTTCATCCAGTCCTCCAAATAAACTCTCCGCTGATTTGACGTCATGATCTTCACGCTCACATTTCCTGACTATAACAGACTTCAACCTGTTGCAGGGGTTCTGGTGTTGTCCTGGTATCCTCCTGGACTGGCAGACGACCATGGGGAGCCCACCGAGGACTTGGTTCCTGCCGTTATGGATGCTGCCCACCGGCACAGCATCAAGGTAACTGGTGAGATAACTGGCATGTTCTTTATTTCTTATTATTTACTAAGTGAATGATGTGACATTTTGTGATTTTGTAAGCAAAGCTGAGAGCAACATTAATCTGAATTTTGTAAACTCCATGTTCTGAATCTGAAATGGTCCACATTTTGATTTTTGGGCAGAAAGCTGCACTTAGTTGATTTTTTTTTTTTCTTTTTTTCTTTTCATCAGTTACGATCTGAACAGCAAGTGTGGCAAAGAATCACATTTCTGAGGCACTTAACCAAAAAAAATCACCCTAAAAATCTGATATTAATATTGATGCTGTGAATTTATGTTTTTCTGTGATCACACACCATCCGAGCAAATAACTTTACTTTACAACTTAAAGTGTTTAAGGGTGATTTTTTTTCTCTTTCAGTGCATTGCTCCTGCTACCAAACAGGGTCAGGTACAAACACGATTTTTTTGAAGACACTTCAGACTGGCAGTCATAAAGATTGTTTTTGTTTTAAAAGCTGAGTTCAGACTGTAGATTTGGTATAACAGGACAAAAGTGTTTTTCTGCAGTCCTCTTTCATGCTCCTTTAATGGAAGTCTTAGACAAAGACTCTCTCCTGCTGTGTCTAGTCAGACTTATACAAAAGCGTCTCACAGTAAACCTGAGGGCTGATGACACAGTGTTTTGAGTACTATACTAGTGCTACTAGTGCTAATACTGAATACTAGTGCTTTTTGCAAATACAAGCGGCCAAAATGAGTTTTCTTTTAAGGGTGTCTGGGCTCACCCTTAGGGTTCAGGTGAGAAGCACGGACATCAGGAGAGGCTCAAAGTAGAACCTTGCTGCTTCGCATTGAAAGGAAACAGTTGATGTGGTTTGGGCATCTGATTAGGATGCCTCCCTTTGGAGGTTTTCTGGGTATATCCAACTGGGAGGAGACACTGGGTCAGACCCAGAACACACTGGAGGGATTACATATCCTATCTGGCCTGGGAACTCTGAAGAAGCCCCCAAGAGGAGCAGCTGGAGAATGTGGCTGCAGGGAAAGAACATCTGGGATACCTTATAGCCTGCTGCCACCACAACCTGGTCCAAGTGGAAGTAAATGGATGGATGGATGGATGGATGGATGGATGGATGGATGAATGGATGGATGGATGGATGGATGGATGGATGAATGGATGGATGGATGGATGGATGGATGGATGGATGGGTACCGGTGCTTTTGCATATTTCAGCCCCAATACAACCTGCAAATATGTTACGTTACTGACAACTGGAGCAGCAAATCTTAGAGTTGTTTTTTTTGTTTGTTTTTTTCAGATGACGATTGGTTTCTGTTCACTCCAATAGGCTTTTAAAAACAACTTGCACTGACTTAAAATGTGCTCGAGTTAAATAATTCATCACAGCGAATTTGATGTCTATTCTTTTTTTTTTTTTTNTTTTTTTTTTTTTTTGTTAACTTTATTCAACCAGTCCAACAAGGAGCTGCACAGAAGACAACATATTTCTCCACCAGGGAATATAGTCCCAGGAGAAGACAGCTTTTACCAAGAAATTTAAAAAACTGTCCTTTCTATATTTGGACATTTAGGCATGTATCACCTCAACGTTTGATTTTTAAAGATTATGGGTTTTGACATAATAACAGGAAAACTAAAATATAGTTTTTGAAAATGGTTCAGTAACATAACGTGTATGTGGATCTTATTTATTGGGCCTAAATGTACAAAATCACCAATATGGTTCCTTAAGAGCAACAACAGAGCTGCCACTGGGAAAACAGGGATTGAAATCTGTGTGTGTGTGTGTATGTGTGTGCTTGTGCGTGTGTTTGCACATTCATTTCTCAACCACAAAGAATACCTCTCAATATACATGCAGTATGTGTGTGCAGTTTCTTCAGAAATATCCACAGGCTTCAGCAGCTTTGCTTCCTGTTTGCTTTGAAACCAGATTACAAGCATGTGAACAGAAAATGAAAGCGAAGCCGCGCCACTAACATGACTTGCTGCTAATCACTCTACACATTAAAAGCTGCAACAAGGTGTGAAGATGCCTTCATCCTGTAAAGTTCATCCAAATGAGACTATGCATAATCCCCCTCCAGTGTCCTGTTGCTATGAAATAAACACAGACTGACCCTATGTGCCCAGATTAAATTCTGGGGTTTGGCAGGAATTGCAAACAAAATGAGTAAAAAAAAAAAAAAAAANAAAAAAAAAAAAAAAAAAGCCTTTTTTTTTTTTGTCATTGTGGGAAATATGCACTTAATGACAAAATATCTCATAATAATACATGTTTTATGATAAAGATATTTTTTCTTTTATGGAGATAAAAGCGTACTCCATCTTTAAATATTCACCACAGTCTACAATATATTAGGAGGAACATTATGGTGTAAAAGCTTAAAGGACCATACCAGCCATTTTGCTTGTTTGAGCCTAATATATTCAATTTTCGTACATATAACATTACTGAGAATCATTTCCCAAAGCATACCATTGGAACAGTGAATTAAAAATGTTTTTCCTACCTTCCAGACCTCCATTGGTTTTAGTTCATTCTGGTANTGGAACAGTGAATTAAAAATGTTTTTCCTACCTTCCAGACCTCCATTGGTTTTAGTTCATTCTGGTACGCTAATAAAATCAGCTTGTTGATACTGTAAACGTTCTTGGGATAGGTAATCCATCATCACCAACAAGATGTGTATTCAGGTTTTTTTGAAGTTTTGTAATTTTAGCATTTAAGCTCAATAAAAAGTGTGGAGTGAATGTATGTCTCCACCGGGAAATATAGTCCCAAAAGAAGACCTGTGTTTATGGAAAAATTTGAAGGACTGTGACTTCATAAGGCTGTGTGAGTATTTAACAGGAGAAACATGGATTTTTAAGGTGGATGTATCACTTGAATATTTGATTTTGAAAGATTAAGAGATTTTGTAAAATATCAGGAAAGCTGAAATACAGTTTTATCCTTTGGGAAATGATTGTCAGTAACGTAACATGTATGAAAATTGAATATATTAGGCTCAAACATGCAAAATGGGTGGTATGGTCCTTTACAGGTTGCAGCCCATTGTATTTAATAGTTATAAGTAGCAAATATCTGAAATGTCTCATGTAGAACAATGTTATCGGATAAAAATATTGGTAGGGACAATTCAGTAGCATCTTGACATAGGGACATGTCCCCACCGTCCATACATAAATCTACACCTGTTGTAGTTTCCATTTGCTGCTGTTTGCAGCTGTCATTATGTATAGCTAGATATCAAGTGCGGTTATAAATTATTAATTTTTTATCAACTGATGGTATTTTGAATCTTAAGATATGAATCTATAATCCTAGTTTGACACAAAACCTTTTTTTTTTGGTCATTCAACATTCAAGGTTATACAATACACACTACACACANTTTGACACAAAACCTTTTTTTTTTGGTCATTCAACATTCAAGGTTATACAATACACACTACACACACATACACACACACACGCACACACACACACACATCACAATTAGTTATATTTCACAAAGACATACATACCCCATATATACAGTATTTCCTCTGTGACTGAAAAGGTGTAGGCTGAAGACAAAACTTATTTTAAGCTTTCTCACGTATCACGTTGTTTAAGAATAATGTCACTAATTCATTATGCCACCTTCACCATAATAAATAAAGAAAATACTACATTTATAAGTATACATATATACACACAAATACATACGTACTTACAGTACAAGCACAAAACATGATTTCAAAAATCAATCATTTACAGAATTACTTCGTATTTCTTAATTGCATTGATTTTAAACATCCACTTATATAGTATTAGTTATAGTATATAGTATATTTATATAGAGTTTTACATAATTTAATTTAATTTTCCATCTTGTTCCATATATTAACATATAAGCTAATAAACAGACAGCAGAAATTTGAGTTTTCATGAGGTGAAGATGAGACAAACATTGATGCAGATCTTTCAGGAGGTTGTTTTTTGTTGATGTTTTTATTTTTCATGTGACAGCGACTATCCACCCGAGGTTTGGAATATAAATATGAAAATCTGTCAGCCTGACAGAACGCGGAGAATCTCAGCAAACAAAGCTCTTTTCATCTGCATCCATCCGTGCTGTACTCAGCCAAACAGGAACAGATTGAACAGCGTCTTACCTCACTGACCTTTTGTGATTTCCAACCAGACGAGACAACTGAAGAGCCCGAGCCCGGGTGCCAAACGCCGCCGTGTTACCATGGAAACAGTGTATGAAGACCTCGCAGCAGCTTTTGAAAGATGGAGTGGGCGTTCGGCGTTCAGTGTTTGTGGCTTTAGTGTTCATCACTGTCACTTTTTTCTTTTGTTCCTGGATGACAGAAGGCATCCATCATGAAGTGAAAACCTTGACATGCCTTTAGATCATTTTCATGTTTATATTTCAGCCAGATTTATATATATATTTATATATATATTTATATATTTCAAATTTTATTAAAGCCAATAAAATCTCTCTGCGTATGAAATGCAATTCTCACTGGATAGCTAAAAAAAAAAAAAAAAAAAAAAAAAAAAGATATGGTCAATAAATGAAAAAAGTTGGCAAAAAGTTAAAGGACATTCTAGAGAGGTTTCAAATCTGTTGATGTGTTTCTTTCACCGTAACATGTATGCAGTTTGTATATATTGGGCTCAAACATGCGTGATTGCCAGTCAGATCTTTTGAGCCCAATAAATAATAACCACACACAATACTGACAAACGTTTACCAAACAAAAAAAAAAAAAAACTCATTTTGCCAATTCCCCAAATCTTTCAGAATCAAATGTTCAGGTGATACACACACCTTAAAATGTAATGTTGTATGCACAAATGTAGAAGGCACAGTCATTTTTAATTTCTTGGTAAAAGCCATCTTCTCCTGGGACTATATTTCCTGGCGGAGGCATATGTTGTCTTCCATGCAGCTCTGTGTTGTATCCGTTAAATAAAGTTACTTTGACAAAATCCATATGTACACATAGTGTTCGTTGTGATGGATTACGTATTTTAAGTGTATTTCAAGTCTCTACAAGTTGATTTTAATAGCGTACTGGAATGAACTGAAACCAGTGGAAGTCTAGAAGGTAGGAAAAAGAATTCTAAAATGTACCTCTCCAGTAGTATAGTTTGGGAAATGGTTGTCAGAAATGTAATGTGTGTGCTGATTATATATATATCTTGGGCTCAAATGCTAAATGGACTGTTGTCCTTCAAAATACAAAAATCTAATAGTCATTCATGATTTTCATATTAAAAGAAGCAGAGTCAAACAGCCTGTAGATATTAAAGTTTTATTATCACTTTGACCAGTATTGGACTTATTGCTGGAAAAATGATGAAAAATGACTTGTGAGACACTCGGTGGTGAGAACTCATCGCTCATCAGCAGAATCTGTTGACAAGTGAGATGACAATATGGGACGTACCTGTGGGGATGGTGAGCATCTGCTCCACTTGTTCTTATCTCCTCCTCCTCCTCCTCCTCCTCCCCCTTGCTCTCCTTCTCAGCTCCATTTTCCTGAAATTCTCGGCATCCTGCAGGCTAAACTTAGATTCTGTCTCGTTCTATCTTTATACTAAGGAAAAGGACACGGTGCGGCTCGTTGTCTATTTGATGACTGATGGCTTTATTAAGTGTCTCTCCACCATTTTTATTTTTAATTTTTTACATCCAGAAAACTAAGAATACAGAAAACCGATGGATGGACAGTGTTTATTGCTTTAATCTTGAATAGGAATTGCCTAAGCTATATTATGTTATACACTTTGTCATGGAGGTGTCCTGTACCCTCTCTGATTCCACCCAGGAACAACCAAACAGACCCAGCTTAACATCACTCATCATCTTAACTATAAAGGCAGAAATCTCTGTCTGTGGCACCAGCGTTTCTAGAACCCAGCACTGTATGAAGTTGAAATTCGGCAGATTTATTGCTCAGGACCCAAGGATGTGCACTGTCACATGTGAAGTTGTTTGGATGAGCGGTTCTAGAATTGAGCTGTGCCAGTAAAAAGTAGTCCATGTGGNATGTGAAGTTGTTTGGATGAGCGGTTCTAGAATTGAGCTGTGCCAGTAAAAAGTAGTCCATGTGGCAGGATACACTCTGGACCAGTAGCATCATCTCAACCCAACTCCATACAGCAAACAAAGCTAGCTCACGAGGATGTACAGAAGAAGATTACGGCAGGCTGCGGCACACACCATAAAGTCCAGCACGTTCCGAACAGCCACTGCACTAGTTCCTTAAATGAAGGTGTTTCTGGATGAACGTACCAGAGTAGAGAGGAGTTATAATGTGTTTGAGTAAAAATAACTATTTTAAGAGTGTTTCAGTTCATCATTTTAGACATATCATGTTTATAAATTCATATTTGCCAGGTATTTGACCGTTAACATCTCATCTCTGAGATAATTGAGTTATTGAAATTTCCTTCAGTAGGCGGAGCATCAGGCCTATAAAGGAGTTTGGAGCTCCTGGTTCATTCTGGAGTCTCCTGGTAGAGAGTAGAGATGGCAGTTCTGAGGCTTCAAAACATTTACACACATTTAGCTATATTGTTTCAAAACGTCTCGAAGCACCTCGCTCAACATCAGCACCTACTGGCAGGTGTTGTAATTACACCAGTGTGGAACGCCTCATAAATGTGAACTCTCTCAAAACAGTTTTCATGCAGATGCAGTCAAACCAAAAATTATTGATTGAGGCTTTGTATTATAATATATACAGTATGTGAGAAAAGAGATTCACACTTTGTGTTGATGGCTTATAGACCTTATGACATAAATATTCATCTGATAACAGCAATGTCATGGCAACTGACAACAAATTTTTTGTTTATTATACTTATGAGATGATGATGTCTGCATTTTATCCATCCATCCATCCATTATCCTCTGCTTATCCGGGTCCGGGTCGCGGTGGCAGCAGACTAAGCAGACCGGCCCACACTTCCTGTCCCCGGCCAGGCCCTCTAAATCCTCCTGGGGGACTCCAAGGAGTTCCCAGGTCAGCCGGGAGATGCAATCCCTCCAGCGTGTCCTGGGTCTTCCCCAGGGCCTCTTCCCAGTTGGACTGCATTTTAATTTGTGCTAATTGTTCTATACCAATTTTCAATCAAACCTTTCCCTTAATTAATTGAGAATGTATTACGGTGTGTGTGTGTGTGTGTGTGTGTGTGTGTGTGTGTGTGTGTGTGGGCATTTTGCCATGCCTCCAAAACCGTCACGTGATGTCTGAGTGAAAAGTTTCCAAATAGTTGTTGGAATACCGTGTTGGAACACCTTGTCGAAACGGGGTGTGTTGGTGTGTTTTGAAACCATTTGAGCTTCCGTNGTGTTGGAACACCTTGTCGAAACGGGGTGTGTTGGTGTGTTTTGAAACCATTTGAGCTTCCGTGTCAAAATTGTCATCTCTGGTATTAACATTTCTGACTTTGTAGTTTTCTTTAAACCAGTTCTTGTTGTTTTTTTCTTTTTTCTTTCTTTCTTTTTTTTTTTTTTTTTNTTTTTGTATGACAATTTTTGGCCAGAATTATCTCCTGACTGTAAATAATCTGCAGTGCTGTGGAGGAAAAAAAAAACTCATACCAGCAAAAAGTTCTCAAGATCTTCTTCATTCTCTTATTGCTCGACAGATATTGGGGGAAAATCTTCAGTAAAACCTTGGTGGTGTGTTTTTTTTTTTTTTTTTTTTTTTGTTTGTTTTGTTTGTTTGTTTTTTTGACCAATCTCCATTGACATAACCAATAGCTGGGCTTTACTTTGTGCTCTAAATGAAAGTTATTGTTGAGGATGTTGAGGCGTTTGACAGAGTGGAGAATGTGCAGTACTTCCATTTGTCATTTGAAGGGAGCATCATGATGCATTTTTTTCACAAATGGTGCAGCTAAATAATTATTAAAGGCCAGAGACTGTTAAAGGACCATACCACCCATTTTACATAATTGAACCTAATATATTCATTCATTCATTCATTTTCATACACGTAACATTACTGATAATCATTTCCCAAGCATACTAGAATGGTGAATTAAAAATGTTTTTCCTACCTTCCAGACCTCCATTGGTTTCAGTTCATTCTGGTACGCTATTAAAATCAGCTTGTAGATACTTGAAACGTTCTTGGGATAGGTAATCCATTATCACCAACAAGACGTGTATTCAGGTTTTCTTAGAAGTTAAGTAATTTTAGTGTTTAAGTGCAATAAAAAGTGTAGAGTGAGTGTATGTTTCCAAAAGAAGACCTGCATTTATGGAAAAATTTAAAGGACCGTGACTTCATAAGGCTGTGTAACTATTAGCAGGAGAAACATGGATTTTTAAGGTGGGTGTATCACTTGAATATTTGATTTTGAAAGATTAAGAGATTTTGCAAAATATCAGGAAAGCTGAAATACGGTTTTATCCTTTGGGAAATGATTGTCAGTAACGTAACATGTATGAAACCTGAATATATTAGGCTCAAACATGCAAAATGGATGGTATAGTCCTTTAACTAAACTTTACCCAAATTAAAATGAATGAATGAATAAATAAATAAATAAATGATCAAATAAACAAACAAATAAATAAATAAATAGCACTTTGCTGGACTAACAAGTCCTCGATTTGAAATTCAGAGCATAACCAATTATTTTCCAGGAACTGATGTATTTGTGTGTTTGCTTTTTTTTTTTTTTAACTAAATCTGCAAATTTCCCTTCCTAATCACTGATGTTCTGCCATATTTTTGCAGGTGGCCTTCCACATACAGCCGTACAAAGGAAGGACAGACCAGAGCATCCATGACAACATCAGATACATTATTGACAAGTAAGTCGTTTTTCATTCCAGAACAGCAACATGTTCCTCTCTCTCTTACCAAAGACTCGAGCTCGGCTTACAGATCCGATGAAACGTGAAGCCTCTAAAGGTCTGATGAGGTAGTTAAATATAGATTTCTTCCTGTGACCGTGTTGTAATGAGAGCTTTTCACTGACTTCAGACTTTATAGACAAAAGGAAATGAGTCCGTGCTTTTTGATGAAATTTGTCTTGTCTATAGCCCAGATGATGTGAAAAATATGACATAAAGAAAAGAGCTTCATAAGTTATTGTTTGATAAAATGAAGCCTGTGTTCACAGGCTATGATGAGCAACAAGAGATAGTATGTTAGATATTAGACGGGGTTAAATCAAAGCCAGGGTAAATGTGTCATAAATGTCTTTCTGGGCTTCATATTGCTGCCAATATTTTTAGATACTGACTGAGCCAGACATCTGTGAAAATTAAATATATGAAGGAGAACTTTTATAAAAAGATGATGCATTTACTAAAGAAGAAAGCTTTTTTCAGAGTCCTCCGCATATACAGAACCCTCCATAAATATAGGCAATAAAAGCAAAATGAGCTGTGAAAAAAAGTCTTTATTATTTATCCTCTTGATTTTTCTTTCAAAACATTAACAAAAACACAACCTGTAATTACAGTAAAATAACAAAGGAAAAAGAAATATTTATCATCAAACAAAGATGTTTCTCAATATATATATTTATATTTGTGTATATAAAGTGTGTGTTTGTGCATGAGTGGCAGAAAGATTGAAAGCTGTGAAAGCTGTGCACGAGAGAGAGAGAGAGAGAGAGAGAGAGAGAGAGAGAAATATTGTTTATATAAACAATATTATGCATATTAAACTGATGAATTCACTTACTGTGGACTATCACCCAAAATAAAACATAATGGTAAAAATAGCTGAGAAGTGATTTTAATGTTGTTTTTAAAGAGCCATACCATTTTGCATGTTTGAGCCTAATATATTCAATTTTCATACATGTTATGTTACTGACAATCATTTCTCAAAGGATAAAACCGTATTTCAGCTTTCCTGATATTTTGCAAAATCTCTTAATATTTCAGAATCAAATATTCAAGTGATACACCCACCTTAAAAATCCATGTTTCTCCTGCTAATAGTTACACAGCCTTATGAAGTCACGGTCCTTTAAATTTTTCCATAAACACAGGTCTATATATATAGTCTCTTTTGGGACTGTATATTCCCTGGTGCATTTTCAGATCATTCCACACTTTTTTTTTTATTGCGCTTAAATGCTAAAATTACATAACTTCTGAAAGAAACCTGAATACACGTCTTGTTGGTGATGATGGATTACCTATCCCAAGAACGTTTCAAGTATCAACAAGTTGATTTTAATAGCGTACCAGAATGAACTGAAACCAGTGGAGGCCTGGAAGGTAGGAAAAACATTTTTAATTCAGCGTTGAAGTAGTATGCTTGGGAAATGATTGTCAGTAATGTTACGTGTATGACAATTGAATATATTAGGCTCAAACATGCAAANGGAAATGATTGTCAGTAATGTTACGTGTATGACAATTGAATATATTAGGCTCAAACATGCAAAATGGACGGTATGGTCCTTTAAGGACTGAGAAACTTAAATAAAAAATTTAAATTTTGCACACAGCAACACCTTTATACTCTATGTAGGTAAATAACGAGAGAATCCTCTGTATTTGATCTGTTGTTTTATTTCCCTCAGGTATGGAAATCATGAGGCCTTCTACAGGTTCAGGTCCAGCACAGGACGAATCCTGCCTCTGTTTTATATCTACGACTCCTATCTGACTCCACCTGAATCCTGGGCGGAGCTCCTGACACCTAAGGGCTCCCACAGCATCAGGGGCACGCCTTACGACGGGGTTTTTGTCGCCCTCATTGTGGAGGAGCGCCACAAACATGACATCCTTGCTAGTGGCTTCGACGGCATTTACACCTACTTCGCCTCCAATGGATTCTCCTTCGGCTCCTCTCACCAGAACTGGAAAGCCATCAAGTCCTTCTGCGACGCGAACAATCTGCTCTTCATCCCCAGCGTTGGTCCTGGGTATGTGGACACCGCAGTCCGGCCTTGGAACAACCATAACACCAGGAATCGGGTTAACGGGCGTTACTATGAGACGTCCCTGCAGGCGGCTCTGTCCATCAGACCTGAAATAGTCACAATCACATCCTTCAACCAGTGGCACGAAGGCACACAGATCGAGAAGGCCGTACCCAAGAAAACAGTGACGCGCTTGTACCTCGACTACCAACCCAACAAACCCGAACACTACTTGGAGCTCACGCATCAATGGGCTGAGAATTTCAACAAGGAGAAAGACACATGGCTAATGTAAAAATGGCTTTATTTACGCGGCAAACATCTTGATTAAAAATGATTTTCAGCTTTCAGGACTTTCGGGTTTTTTTGTATGTTCACGATGCAGCAGCTTTGCGATCATCCGTCTACTTCTCTCCAAGAATCAAATCTGAGAATAACCCAAATAATTATTCCATTTGATTTTTTTTTTTTTCTGTTCAATGTTTCGTACAGGATTAATAATGTGGCTGATCCATTAATGCTGCAAGGTCATGATGGCATCTTTCCTGCTAACAAGTCTGTTCAGTATCGAGCATTTGCAGCACCAAGAAAGCTAGAACTCCGCTCTGTATTAAAAGCTGCTTTCTTATTTTCTTATGACAAGACTGTTATTTCCTGTGTTTCGTTGAAGATACATTAAAAAAAAAATATGTCTAGTTACTCTTTGAGGTTCAGTTACATGATTAAAAAAAAAATAAAGNAAAAAAAAAATATGTCTAGTTACTCTTTGAGGTTCAGTTACATGATTAAAAAAAAAATAAAGTAGCAGAAGTGTTGTTATGCAACGTCATGCAAATGTCATGAAAGAAGAGGAATCATCTAATGCTACGTTCACGTTACAGGCTGAAGTGGATCAGGTCTGATTTTTTTTTTTTTTTTTNTTTTTTTTTTTTTTTTTGGCCTACATGTGATACAAGTCTGATCTTTTATGAGCAAACTACCGTATATAGGCAAGTGTAAGCTGAGTTTTTATTACCAGATTTCACAAAGCAAATCGGGGGTCGGCTTATACACAAGAAATTCAAATTTGATCCCAGAGAAGGAAATTTCCAGGGGTGGAAATACTACACATTACCACTACCCATGGAAAATAGTTTAAATCACACATTAGAATGAGATATTTCCTGATTAAACATCTTATCAGCACATTTTGCAGCAGCCAGTAAGCTCTGCTGTGATTGGTCAGTTACAGTAATCAGCTGCTGAAATAAATATCATGTTTACAGTGTTAGAGCCATTTCTTGGTTAATTATCAAATGTTTAAAATATTTAATGTGGGAAAAGTTAAATCAAATAAGTTATTGTTTTAGAATATTTATATCTTAACTGATTGATTAGGTGATGATCGCTGGCTGCTTCACGGAGGAGGAGTCTATTTATAGACGCTCAGCTGGAGGCGGAGCCAGTGTTTAAGGGAGCAGCAGTATAGTTTCTGACCTCATCTCACGTCATGTTGTGTTATTTTGATTTTGAAAATAAAAAAGTTCTTGTCAGTCCACAGAATATTTTCCCAAAAGTCTTGGGGATCATCAAGATGTTTTTTGGCAAATG
>VXCM01007606.1:0-17943 GCA_014773175.1 Lucifuga dentata | reverse complement strand
GTTGAGTCAACATGTGAAACAGAAAAGGAGAAATTCAAGCTTTTCCTCCTTTTATTTTATTTTTCTGAAATTAAGCACTTTATTTGAACATGCACAATTTTCACATTTTATTTGTTTTCTCTTATTTTGAAATGCAGCCCTACTTTTATTTAGTAAATGAGAGAACATACATATCGGCAGTCATACATATATGTTCAGTTCTATGTTATGTGACAATAAATATTGTCAAAAAGGTTTTGAATTTTACTGAATTCATTTGATTTGACAGTCAGGTAGTGATTACATACAGATGTTGATACAACTACTAGGCTACTTAACTATATATCACACTAAATAATTAGACATTATGATCTTCCGGACCTTTGCTTCAAGAAATTTTCTCTAACTGGACCTCTTTAAATTTTAGTTGAATACCCCTGATTTAGAGGATTGACTCTCCTGTTAATTTCTAGGGTTTCTAGTTATCAATAATAATATAATTTCTAGTTATCAATTAAACAAATATTATATAAATTATATAATATAATAATAATATTATATATATTATATAATTTATACAAATATTATGTAAATTATACTTATTTTGCATTGATTCAACATTAATTTGGTGATTCATTGTATAATAATTACGTTTAAAAGTTTAATTACAGAAAACTGCAATAAATTACTCATTTTTAAATCACTTTAGTGTATAAAATGTAAAAAAAAAAAAAAAAAAAAATTTTTTATTTTGTCAAATGCCCTTTACAGTTTCTCAGAGCCAATGTGATATCATCAAATGTCTTGTTTTGTCAGACCAACAGCCCTAAACCCATAGATATTCAATTTACAGTGATATGATACAGAGACAGGTAGTCAAACTGCAAAACTGATGATGGAATAAGCAACAGCTGAGAATGTCAGGTGACCAGGAAAGTGCGAGAGGGCTCATGAGTGACAGCTGGTGGATGAGAGGGAAAGTCTCTGGAACGACAGATAAGATAAAGACAGCACAACCACAGAAAGAATGAACTATGAGTGAGATGATGGATTAGATCTGGGCACCATGACACAGTCGATAAAATCTCCAGCCTCCTCCTACAAACCAAGTCTCCCTACGCCGCTTCATCATCCATCACCAGTCATTGTTACATTATTTATTATTTTATAAATAGTTCACTAATTAAACACTTTGTTAAACTTTGATCTGCCAGCCAGAACAGCTGAATAAAGGACTCTGAACTGTTGGTTCAATGAAATTTAATTCGTGCTTCCCTTTTTACAATGTGTGCTGTGAGAACAGTGTCCAATCAGTGATGCTCAGAATGAGCTGTGGTTCAGTTGTCTCTGTTATGGTTCCTTTGGGTGTTGCTGTCTAATCTTTCCTTCCTCAGAGGAACACATTACCTATATAGGCAGATTCAGATTAACAGATTTTATTGTAAAGGACCATACCATCCATTTTGAATGTTTGAGGCTAATACATTCAATTTTCATACATGTAACGTTACTGACAATCATTTCCCAAAACATACTACTGGAACGGTGAATTAAAAATGTTTTTCCTACCTTCCAGACCTCCATTGGTTTCAGTTCATTCTCCATTAAAATCAACTTGTTGATACTGTAAACGTTCTTGGGATAGGTAATCCATCATCACCAACAAGACGTGTATTCAGGTTTTTTTAGAAGTTATGTAATTTTAGTGTTTAAGCTCAATAAAAAGCGTGGAGTGAATGTATGCCTCCACCAGGGAATATAGTCCCAAAAGAAGACCTGCGTTTATGGAAAAATTTAAAGGACCATGATTTCATAAGGCTGTGTAACTCTTAGTAGGAGAAACATTGATTTTTACGGTGGGTGTATCGCTTGAATATTTGATTTTGAAAGATTAAGAGATTTTGCAAAATATCAGGAAAGCTGAAATACGGTTTTATCCTTTCAGAAATGATTGTCAGTAATGTAACATATGAAAATTGAATATATTAGGCTCAAACATGCAAAATGGGTGATATGGTCCTTAAGACCCAAAATGGTTACTTGGGGCTTGTTATTAGCAGTTCAAGATTTTCTATTGTAAGGGGACAGAAGATCGAATGTGACCTTTGCATGGATCTCATGGTGCTTCTCATGGTAATCAACTGTGTGAAAGCACAGTGCCTCTGGGATTTCAGTAATTATCTGGGATTGCCATATAAGGCAATCCCAGAGTTTGTTCTTCTTGCTCTTTATTGCCTGTGATTGCAAAGCAATTCATAGGCAATTGTTCTTCTTACTCTTTATTGCCTGTGATTGTGAAGCAATTCACAGGCAATTGTTCTTCCATCCATCCATCCATCCATCCATTTTCTAAACCTGTTTGTCCTGTTGAGGGTCACGGGGGGACTGGAGCCTATCCCAGCGGTCATAGGGCAAGAGGCGGGGTACACCCTGGACAGATTGCCAGTGTATGGCAGGGCTGACAGAGACAGACAAACACATTCACGCTCTCATTCACACCTACAGGCAATTTAGAGTTCCCAATTCACCTGACATGAATGTCTGTGGAGGTGGGAGGAAGCTGGAGCACCTGAAGGGAACCCACGTGGACACAGGGAGAACATGCAAATTATTATTGCCTGTAATTGCGAAGCAATTCACAAGCAATTGTTCTTGGTGATCTTTATTATTATTATTATTATTATTATTATTATTATTATTAGTATTAATTGCCTGGGATTGCCTTATATGGCAATCCCAGGGTTTGTTCTTCNACACAGGGAGAACATGCAAATTATTATTGCCTGTAATTGCGAAGCAATTCACAAGCAATTGTTCTTGTTGATCTTTATTATTATTATTGTTATTATTATTATTATTATTATTAATTGCCTGGGATTGCCTTATATGGCAATCCCAGGGTTTGTTCTTCTTGCTCTTTATTTCACTCATTCTTATTCCGCCCGTTTTTTGACACTTTACTAGTTCTGCATACTTCAACCAAATTAAACCATTCAAAGTTCAGGTTGTTCAGAAAATTCATGGCATACAGGCTATATCTTTTTGTATTAATATTTCATATATTTTCTGAAATATTAAGGTTTTTTCAGGCATTTTTTGCCATTCAAAGTCAATGAGAAGAGGCTTCAAGCATCCTTCAGGCATTCATGCCTTCAGGCACTTATAACTTCAGCATAATTCAAGCAATAAAAAAAAATTAAAGCATTATTCAGGCCACAAGACTTTCAGCTTTCATATACTACTTCAGCATATTTATGCATTTCATAGTTTTTGAGAAATCATGAGTTAAAAAACTTCATATTTTATGTAAAATCCAGCGTTTGTAATGAATGTGTAGAGTGGGTGCTGGTGACAGCTGATTGGCTGAGCTGCCTCCACTCTGTTACTGCTGTTGTGATTTTAAAGCAAAAATTAAATTCAACTTGTCATATCTTCCACAGTTTTTGCACAAAACCAATCATTTTACATCAAAATGTAGCTACAAGTCTCCTCTCTCTGAAAATGTAAACATTTCCACATAAATGTTAATCAGTTCTGATGTACAAGCCTCTAAACCTGGACAATGACGATTTTCTCTTCATTCGCTCCAATTCTTAAATTCTCCAGAAAAAAAATCTCACAAATTAAATTCTTTCAAGTTTTAAAACTGCCAGTACTCCGTCAATTTTCAGAGTTTTGACAAAAGTCTTACATGTACTTCTTCCTCAAATCCTCCTCTTTCTAACGCTGTATCATATTCTGAGAACAGACATTCGGTCATGGAGTAAGAGCCATTTGTTTGGGGTGTGGTAATCTCACTCTCTGTGTCTGTCCCTACAGTTAAATTAGCTCCTGTTTTTTTTCCCCGCTGTCTGTTCCATCGGCAACTTCAAAGGGACGTGCACGGAGGCTAAGATTAAAGGAGCATTGCAAAGATTTTTAAAGATTTGTTTTATAAATCTTAAACCATCAAACGTATATCTGTCATTACAGAGCCAACAGATTAAAGGAGCATGCCGGTGATTTTAAAACCACTTTTTGGTTTGAGGTTCAAATTGAGCATCATACAGTCAAAATTGTTTTGAAAAATACATTCCCTGGTTCTCCGTGGATCTATCACTACAGATTCCAACACATTAAAGGAGCATTTTGGTGATTTTAAAACTACTTAAAANGGATCTATCACTACAGATTCCAACACATTAAAGGAGCATTTTGGTGATTTTAAAACTACTTAAAAAAATGTTTGGAAATGAATGTCATATGATCAAAATTCCTTTTGAACTGGACTCCTTGGGCGTACATGCATGTAACATTCCAGATTCCAATAAATTAAAGGAGCATACCAGTGATTTCAAAACCACTATTTTGTTTGACTTTGGAAACAAATGACATATAGTCTACTTTCAGTGGCTCTACATACATCTGTCATTACAGATCCAACAAAAGGAGCATGCTGGTGATTTTAAAACCACTTTTTGCTTTATACATTTTGAGTTGAGCATCATACAGTCAAAATTCCTTTTGAAACACATTCCCTGTATTGGGATCTATCACTACAGAGTAGAACACATTAAAGGAGTATTTCAGTGATTTTTTTTCCACCATTTTGAATTTTTCCCAAATATTTAACAGATTTCACTCCTTATAAACATCTAAAACATCACATCATGAAAACATTTGATATATTTCAGCTGGGTTTATTGGCATCATTGTTTATGAACATTGTGGAAAGATGAAAGCTCTTTCAGTGTTTCTGGGTGATACACATGTTCACACACATTAACTCCTGCATGATTCAACTCTTTTAGCTTTTAAGCCACTTTTAAATATTCAGCATCTATTTTTACATGTTTCAAGCAATTTTTTACATTCAGATATTCTTGTGAGGATTCAAATATTCTTCAAACATTCCTGCATCTATCAGTTTCAAGCAAGTTTCAATCAGTTTCAAGCAATGCGAAGCACAAACTTCAGTAAAAGGGCAATCCCAGACCGCAGTTCTGCAGGAAATGCATTTTTAGTTCCCATTATGATGGTGAGGAACTCTGCTTTCTGTCACAGATCTTAATGTGTTATCTCTACTAAAATAGACAACACAGGAAATCAATACAGAAATTCTGCTTTGAATTCAGGAAACACTTGATAGCATAGCAGCTAACATGGATCAAGAAACACTATTGGATTTTATTAAAATTAAATATATAATTTTTGGAATTTTTTTAAGGAAGGTAAAGAAATGGTGGGTCCCTTGTCCTGTCTAACTTTTTTGCAAAATTACTTTCTTTTTCTAAATTCATAATAATAAATTCTAATTCTAATAATAATAAATTATTTTTCTAAATTCATAATTTTTTCAATGGCAACACACAAGTTGCCAAGTGTGAAGCAACTGGGATGAGAATCAGCACCTCCAAGTCTGAGACCATGGTGCTTTGCAGGAAAAAGGTGGACTGTTCCCTCTGGACGACAGGAGAGTCGCTGCCCCAAGTGGAGGAGAATGTGAAAAGAACAGAATAGAACGGAATAGAATAGAATGACTGTCACTGCACAGAGTACAACAAAATTTGTGATGATCCTTGACAGTGCATTCATATGGAATACCCATTGTGCCAAAATTAAAAATAAATGCATAAAAGAATAAATAAATAAATGTGGAAATATAAAGAGAAAAGAATAAAAGAATATATAAATGTGGAAATATAAAGACAAATATATAAAAGAATAAATACTGCGATAGACTGGCGATCTGCCCAGGGTGTACCCCGCCTCTCACCCTATGACTGC
Source organism: Lucifuga dentata (assembly GCA_014773175.1). Classification (NCBI taxonomy): domain Eukaryota; kingdom Metazoa; phylum Chordata; class Actinopteri; order Ophidiiformes; family Bythitidae; genus Lucifuga; species Lucifuga dentata. Next base: position 12,198 of record VXCM01007606.1, on the reverse strand, counting down.
TGGGGTAGGCTCCAGACCCCTCCCCCCGTGACCCTCAACAGGACGAACAGGTTTAGAAAATGGATGGATGGATGGATAAAAGAACAAATAAATAAATAAATGTGGAAATATAAAGAGGAATATATAAAACAAAATATAAATGTGGAAATACAGTATAAAGAGAAATATATAAAAGAATAAATAAATGGTGGAAATATAAAGAGGAATATATAAAACAAAATATAAATGTGGAAATACAGTATAAAGAGATAAAGAATAAATGTAGAAATATAGACAAATTAAAAAATACATAAATTATGAGCAGTTTTATTCCCACATTTGTTCATTTCTGTATATATTTATTAATTTTTGTATTTATTTCTGTATATTTATTATTTTTTTCCATTTAAATTTCTGTATTAATTCTTATTTTTTTAATTTTTCTATTTATTTACTTGTATATCACGTCATTTATTTTTATATTCATTTTTGTATTTTATTTATTTTCGTATTTATTTATTTCCTTATATATTTTTGTGGGCCAAGTTGTCAATCACCTGGCTGTGGGCGGGCCTTCCTTCCGATCTGGCTTGCTGCAGCTCCGCCCCCAGCACAGAGCACTGCTTGTTCTCAGGGCACAGCAAGGTGCTGCCTGCAGAGCTCCGAAAACGTTGAAAAAAGTTTTAATCAAGTATTACTTTAATCAGTCGACCATATATTCTAAATACTGTATAAGCAGCTACTTTCTCGCATGAAAAAAAAATCTCAAAAGTTAATTTGGTGACAGTTATTCATGCTCTGAAGTGTCAACTCTTTTCCTGACACATAAGGAAGAAGAAGAAGCCTAATCACTTCATGAGGCTTCATCAGCTCATCGCTACCCTTCAGATGACCAGATAAAGAATATTATATAAGCTTAAAAAGTTATCTCCATTAACATTTTACCCCTGAAACACAATCTCACACGGGTGGTCCAGCTAAGTCCGGTGTCTTGTCCAAAATGTGGTAATCAGTGATGAGACAGCCAGCTGAGCCACTTCATCCTGTACATTGAATAACTGTCACCAAATCTCATCACCTATGGTCATGAGATCTGGGTAATGACCAAAAGGACAGGAAGCTGAAATGAGGTTCCTCCACAGGGTATCTGGGCTCACCCTCAGGGATCGGGTGAGAAGCACTGATATCTGGGAGGGACTCGGAATCGAGCCACTGCTCCCTCACATCTAAAGGAGTCAGCTGAGATGATTTTGGGTATTTGATAAGGATGCCCCCTGGCTTCTCTCAGGAGAGGTCTACCGGGCACATGCAACTGGGAGGAGACCCAGAGGTAGACCCAGGACCCGCTGGAGGGATTATATCTCTCAATTGGCTTGGGAACATCTGGGGGTCCCCCAAGTTGAGCTGGAGAACCTGACTCAGGACAGGGACATGGCTGAGCTGCTCAGTCTACCGCCACCGTGACCTGGATGAGAGGTAGAAAATGGATAGCAACAAACAAGATTTTTTGAACAGACTAAATTTTTTTTTTTTTTTTTTGTTCCTGACAACTCATCTGAAATTACACTGGTGAGCAACACATACACATCTACACATATGATGGCTGTCGGTGGTACGATGTCCTCTTGGCTGACTGCAGCCTTTGCTCTGAGCTCCTCAAACAGCAAAGATAATCTCATTTTTACTTTGTTCACTTGCCCCATTTTCACTTGCTTATTTAGGCTCCCTGTCAATCACAGTGGTGCTGTGATTTGAGTGACAAGCTGTTGTTTGACGTGCCGCCTGTCAACTTGTTTAGAAGCCACTCGGACAGTTTCTGGTGTGCGTGAGTGGGAGCTGCTGCCGAGTACGTCTCTAAACTCATTATAAATCATGAATATAAACTGAAATAAGACCCACTGCATCACTGGTGACAATCAACTTGCTCAAAGCATGAAGAATAATACCACTACGTCTCATTGTGCAGGAATAATGTGAGATGTCAAAATGTCACCAGAGCCTTTTCTCTATATGTGCATGACAGTGCAGTGGTGGGCTCTCTGCATGTGACCAGGATTTTTTTTTTTTTTTGTATATCTTTTAAAAGACAGATGTTAACACAAATGTTCAATGAGGGAGTACATTTACTCTACCATGGTGCTTAAGTATAATTTTGTAGTACTAGTACTCTAATATATCCTGTTTCTTCCGTTACATTTAAAGGATCAAACCAACAATTTTGCATGTTTAAATGACCACACTGGTGAATTTGCATGTTGAAGCCCAATATATACAACCCGCATACATGTTTGTGATACAGACAACTAGGGATGAGCAAGTACACCATTATCCGTATCTGTATCCATATCCATTCAACCAACTAAATCCTCCGTATCCGTACTCGGATGGGCGGGGCTTAACCTGGAGAGTCCGTGTAAGAATTTCTAGCTAACTGACTAGTTAGCCTAAAAGCTAGTAGAAATGTGCGTTAGTATCAGTATCTTCTGTGTTAACGTCCACAGTAAATGAATGTGTGTTTGTTTAGCTGTGGACTGAGAATAATGTTGAGCTGAAGCTGAGAATAGACCTGGGAAGAGGACTGGAGAACTGGGAAGCCTCCGGGGAAGTCCCAGGACACGCTGGAGGGATTATATCTCCCGGCTGGCCTGGGAACGCCTCGGAGACCCCCCAGAGGAATTAGAGGGCCTGGCCAGGGACAGGAAGCGTGGGCCGGGCTGCTTAGTCTGCTGCCACTGTGACCCGGACCCAGGTAAGTGGAGGATAATGGATGGATGGATGGATGGATCTAAGAATAGCAAACTATAGGTAATAGATGCTACTATGCTAAACTATAGCTAATAGATGCTACTATGCTAAACTACAGCTAATAGATGCTACTATGCTAGTGTGGACAGAGTGGCTGTGAGTCATGTGGAGCAGCAGCAGTTCTGTGTATAGAGGAGCTCTGTGATTGGTTGTCTGGATGATCACGCAACCATGTGACACAAAGCTAGTAAGAGCTACCCAGATTTTTTTTCCTTCAATGAGTACGGATAGTGACATATTTTACTGGGATGGAACTCGTACTCATAAAAAGTGCATTATCCATAACAGGTACTCATTTTATCTAAGTACTGTACTCGGCTCATCCCTACTGAAAACCATTTTCCAAAACATATAACTGTATTTTAATTTTCCTGTCATTTTCTTTTCAAATTCTTATCTTTCAAAATCAAATGTTGAGGTGATACTCTCATCTTAAAATTCAATGTTTTGCCTGCTATAACACGTCTGAATGTAGGAGACATTCATTTCAATTTCTGGGTAAAAGCTGTCTTCTCCTGGAACTATATTTCCCGGTGGAGACATGCATTGTTTTCCTTGTTGTATCGGTTAAATTAAATTACTTAAAAAAAACGCGATGTTGTTTGCTGTGATGATTAGTTATATCAAGTACATTTCAAGTCTCTACAGGTGGATTTTAATTGTGTACGAAATAAACTATAACCATTTGCAGTCTGGCAGGTAGGAAAAACAATTCTAAAATTTAAGGCTCCTGTAGTGTTTTGGGAAATGGATAGCAGTAATGTAACATGTATGCATTGTAAGAAGTACCTACCTTACTTAACGTACCTTACCTGTAAGAAGTACTTTAACTTTGTTATTGTTTTCTGCCTTGATTCTCTCTGTCCTTCATTTTTTGCATGGTTTCTTCCTTCTCCACTCTTTTTCACAGTTGACTTACATTATTTTGGTAATACTTTGAATGTTTTTCATTGTAGTATTCAGGGGTGGAAACAGTAATAAAATATTTTACTCAAGTAAAAGTGCTGTTACTTTGATGACATTTACTCAAGTAGAAGTACTTCAGGAAAAATGTAATTAAATATAAGTAAAAAGTATTTTGTTTCAAATGTACTCAGAGTAAAAAGTACTGAGTTACATTGTTGCCATAAAATGAAAAAATACATTTTAAACAATTTTGCTGCAATGCTCTCCGAGTAAAGATTTAACACTGACTTTGTTACGTTTTAAAAATGTGTTATCTCATTGACCATTCTAATATCAATTGATATTACTTTACATTTGTGAGGAAGCAATAATTGCAGTCAATTTAACCATTACAATATTTGACTAACGAGACACACATTTAGTAAAAATTCCACACATGGTAATGCTAAGGTCAGTTAGCTCAGTAACTAGCCTGATCAATGTTAACGTGCATTTTTCAGGAGCTGGCAAAGCTGCAACACAGAAACAAATGAAAGAATATTATTTTGGACATAGATGTTGGCAAAGCTAGTATGCAGGTTTGATGCTGCTAGTGTGAATAATTAACATGATAAAGTTAACTAACTTACCTCCACATGCAGGTTTGATGCTGCTAATAATTAACATGATAAAGTTAGCTAACTTACCTCCACATGTAGGTTTGATGCTGCTAATAAGAATAATTAACATGATAAAGTTAGCTAACTAACATGATAATTAACATGATAACTAACATGATAATTAACATGATAAAGTTAGCTAACTAACCTCCACATGCAGGTCTGATTAGCCTCTAACTCCACGTTTTTTAGCATCAAAGTTTGCACTGCATGCTGTAGCTGTGCTTTTCTCTTTATAAAGCTAAACTGGTCATTTAAGTGTGGCCAGGGATAGTTTTCTTCTAATTTGTTGTTTTTCTGGTCCTCTGAGCTCATTCTCTCCATCTTTAGCATCATATCTACAGCTTTATTTTATTGCAACCACTGCAGTTCCTCCACGCTTTTTGATACCTCTGATGTTTTGTTTTACCCTGTAAAATGTACCAATGTACAATACTTGTAATTAAAATTACTTAAGTACAAGTAAAACTGCTTTTTTCAAAAAGCTAGTCAAAAAGTACAAGTACAGAAAAAAACAACTTTGTTACAGAAATGAGAGTAAATGTAATTCATTACTTTCCACCCCTGTTTTTACTTCAAAATGTCATAACACCACTGAATGTAATTAAAGGCATGATTGTCATGGCTGTGATGATGAGGCTATGATTCTTTCTCTCCTTGATACTGGCTCTCTGTGTTTGTATTCTTGGTCCTGGTTTTTCTGCATTGCAGATCCATCTACTAGAGAGCTGTGCCATCTCAGCTGCATCCTGTTTCCAATCACCAGCTGATTCCTATCAGCCTCATCAGCCCAAGTGAAGTTAAGGCTCCTCTTTTTGTTACTCTGTGCTTGACTGTAATACAGGCAGCCCTCTTTTTTTTTTAGCTGGAGATGCTGAATTTAAGCTTGCTCTTTGTTGTTTCAGTTTGTTTCTTTTTGACTATAAAGTTTTCTGCATAAAAGAATTCCCTAACCTTGCTCTCCTGTGTTCTGTGTGCTTCAAGCGTTTGGGCCCATTAGGGTTAGGGTTAGCCTTAACCCTAACCCTATCTCATCATCTCATCCACTTCACAGCTGAACATTCGCCCCACATCTCTCTCTCTCTCTCTCTCTCTCACCTGAATTCACTCAGCTGAAATGAGAANCTGAACACTCGCCCCACATCTCTCTCTCTCTCTCTCTCTCTCACCTGAATTCACTCAGCTGAAATGAGAAAATATAGAGCCAAGAATCAGCTCTCAGTCATTCCTCATCTTTCTGGGCGTTTAGCAGGTAGCGACCACAGAGGTATGGTTAGCGATGGGAGATGAAGCCTTGTTGAAGCACTGAAGCATTCCAGCCAATCGTGTTGAAAATGCTAACCCTAACCCAACATGTCTGCTTCCATTCTACCCCTGTTCTCTTCTAGTTTTCTGCCATAAAGATCCCCAAGCTTAAAATGGTCTGCTTGGCCTGTTTCTGCTTTTCTTTTGCAGACTTTTTCCTTTCGTTTTTTTTTAATGTTTTGTTTAACATCAGTATATTCTGACAGGCTGTTTGTTTGGTCACAGCTTATTTAATTTTGCAGAAGATAAAGTGTGACTTTATCTTCTGTTATCTGAAAATTAAAACAAAAAAGTATTTAATTGAGCTAAAACTTCTCCACATACGTAGTTTTCATTACAAAATAAAAATGATTTTCTCATCTGACCTCATACTCCTCTGGTACCTCTGATGGATTCCTCGCTTCCAAACATCAGATAATATGGATTATATTTAATAATAATAATCCATCCATCCATCCATTTTCTGTATCTATTTGTCCTGTTAAGGGTCACGGGGGAGCTGGAGCCTATCCCAGCAGTCATAGGGCGAGAGGCAGGGTACACCCTGGACAGATCGCCAGTCTATCGCAGGGCTCAATAATAATAACTTTATTTATATAGCACCTTTAAAAACAGAGTTTACAAAGTGCTTTGACAGACAAAGCAATACAATATAACAGCAGAAAGCCAAACAGACAGACAAAACAAGAGCAGGACAAAAATCAGGTAAAGTTCAGTTAAGCTACCGTTAAAACAAGAACACAAATGATAGATAATGATAACAAATGATAGATAATGGTTTAATAAGCTGGTTCCTTAGAATTTACAATAAAACCAAGATGTTCAAATGAAGTAAGGCTATTAGAACTGCACTCTCCCTGAGACAACCAACTCTCTGTAATGATAAAAAAAAAAAAAATCCAGATTATTAGAAGTAATAAAATCATGACATAAAAAGGATTTATTATTTAGGGATCTGACGTTCAAAAGACCAAAATTTATAGGAATGCGTTTGAGCTATGGGTAAAATAGGTTGCCGAGGGACCAGAACCAAATTGCTATGATTAGCAGCAGAGGGATATGACAGTGAACATCTTACAGTGGGTCTGTGATGGGAGATGACGGTGGTTATGGAAGAAGGCATATTTGTAGTTGGGACTGACGGCCGCTGCTTTTTGGTTACAATATATCATAACTTTTGTTACAAATAAATGGTATCTTCTTTGGTGAGGGTGTTGATGATGGGGGAGAGCTGGAGCAGTAGTCTGAAATGCTGTCAGAGTGGCCGAGGTGGGTACCGGGGGGTGGGCGNAGTAATCAGTCAGACAGGTGGAGGTGATTGCACTGCATGCTGGATGTTAGCAGTTAGCATACATGCACCCATACTGGGGTGCATGTATGCGGGTGGATAGCATCCCTTCTGAAGAAGGGAGAGCGGGCCCAGAAAAAGTTAAAATTGTCAATGAAGCCCACGTTGTGTGCTCTACAGGCTGAAGCCAATTGTGCAGGCTAAGGATCCTGCTGAAGTGACCATCACCGTGGCTGAGGGTGGGAATGGGTCCTGAAATAAAAACTGTTCTGCCACTTTGTTTTAAAAGGTTAAAAAGGTGGTTAAAATCCATTTTGGTCAATTCCGACTGTTGGTGGGGCGGGCTGTGTCATTGGTTCCCACGTGAACAATGATTCTTTTAGTGGAGGTCAGGAGTGAGGGCAACAGAGCCTGGAGCTTTTTCAGGATGATGGGAACCATAGCACCAGGGAAACAGCGCGTAGCTGCATTGAAGAACCGCACATTTCTGGTTACTGAGTCGCCAACTGGAGAGATGGAGACTGGGGCCCCTCTGGGTGGAGTTGGACAGTGGTCAGCGGCCTCATCAACTGAGGATGAGCGGTCCGGACAGGAGAATGTTGTGGTGAGGAGATGGGGTCCATCTTTGGAGAAATGTCCTCTGCTGGCTCTGGTGGGGGAGACCTCCAGACCGTGTAACAACAGCCTCCTTCAGCGACCTGAGATGGGTGGACCTACTCTGCCGTTTGTTCAGCTGTCCCTTGGTGGACTGACCAGCTGTCCAGTTGATGCCGGCAACCTGTGGAGAGACAGCGACACCGGTCATAGTCAGAGAGGAGTCCGGGTGGGATGATAGCGGGACCTCGGGGGCAACAGCTGGGGGCGTCTGTTGGGGGGGTAGCCAGAGCTACTGGAGCATCAGCCGGATGGATGGAGGTGTCGACGGAGAGTGTTGCGTAGCAGTTGGAGAGGCTTAGAAGAGGAGGAGAAGTAGCCCCTACTGAGTTTCTTTTGTGGCCATGAACCACCACTTCGGCCCAGAATGGATGGTGGTTGGGAGTTGAGCAGGAAGAAAGTCGAGGCCAAGCCGCGGAATCCCAGGGAGCTGTGTCCTGAAAGGCTGTACTGAGGGAAGCTATCCGTTTTGACTGGCTAGCTGCTACATCCATAAAACTGGACGGAAGAGAGTCCTTCTTCTGTAACTCCTCGGAAAGATGTTGAATATCCTCCTTAAGGTTGGCAATCTTTTTGTTTGCTCTCTGTAATGGTCTATAGTCCTCACATTGTATGGCATAGTTGAGAAGTAGCGACTAGCAGATAGCTTAGCCAAAAAGCTAAAAACAAACTAAGCTAGCTAAAAACAAACTAAGCCAGCAGAAGTTGAGAGCTGGCAGTTGGTTCGAAAAGTTAAAAATCCAAGCATCCAATGACTAAAACCTTTACTTTGTTAAAAACATACAGGTAAAACAACCAGGAACTAAAAGTGTAATGTTAAGATGTGACTAAAAACTGGTTAAAATAGACAATTTAAAATGGAGCTTCTGCCGGGCAAACAAAATGCAGATGCATGCGTAGTCTGCTAAACTGTGTNCCCTCCCAGTTCCTAATTCTTCAACAAAAAGTGCATTTATTGACTCAATATTTCAACCAGTAAACAGCTGTCGTTTTACAATATTCAGCACCAGCCTCTTCCTGTTTGGACCCTCTGCTCCTCATTCATTGGCTGGGAGGATGATGCTCCATCCTCACTTGCTCCTCCATTCGTCCAAAGGCCAATTTGACCTCATCCTCTGCTGCTGTTCATTACAGAAAGAGGTCAGATACTGACCTGATTTGGTGGCGAGATGCTTTTTAGTCCACAGGCTAAACATTGAGGAATGTAAATACTTGTCCCAATGAGTGGAATGATCGGCACCATTTTGTTGAGGGATCTTAGTGTAACATGAAGGTGACAACTGGGTTAAAACATGGAATTTTCTTTAACAGGTAAGATGTTCAACACAATCCCTCTGGATTGTGCCATTTAGCTTTTCTACCAGGCCATTAGTTTGGGGATGCTCTGGTGAACACAGGCTCCTATTAATGCCCAGCTTTTCATATCGGCCATAGTTGACCTTATTCAGTGGGAATTTAAAAAAAAAAAAAACATGACATAACTCAGCAACACTTAATTTCAAATCAAATTCATGATGCCTGGGCACCTGTCTGTTAGCAGTCTTTTAGCTGCACCAAATTTGTAGAAAAATAATCAAGGATGCAACTGGTCACCTCATCTGCTGTCTTGCTTTTTAGTGGGTAGGCCTTTGCCCATTTAGTGAAATAATAACCATGGACACATGTACTGGCTGCTACCTTCAGTCAGTGTAAGTTTACCCACCAAATCCATACCCACCACTTCCACAGGTTCTCTTATTACCTACCATAAAATAAATAAGAGCATTATATCACAGTTGATTCATTAGCAAGCTGAACACAAAAACATCACTTTTTATTGTCATTTCACCTCTGTAGCATGGTACTCCTCCTTCAGGATCTTTTGGCCTGGCACTGCGGACACTGAGCAATCTAATCAAAAACACATCATGATGTTCAGAGTAATGATAAAAACAATTTAACTGCCTATATGACAAATAAAAACTACACTTTTTTTTTTTTTTTTTTTTTTTTTTTTTAAACATATTAGCCATTCTGAACATTGCCAAGCTTAGGCCAGTTTTAATGAATTAAATAATGAATTAACATGATGCAGTGGGCCAATTAACTAGGTTAGGCAGTTTTAAAATTAAATATTGCAGCAAAGATTCACACTTGCCCACTTCTCCTCCTCCATGCCAGGCCAATCATGCCTGCTAATAATAGCAGAGTGGATCTTTCCACTCCACAATGCCCCAAATATCACTGGCGTGAAATTCAGTAAATGTGGCATTTGCTTCTTCTGCATGGAACACAACTTTAGCCAGATGTTCTTGCTTGTTTCTTTTTCGTCCGCAAATGTAGCAGCAGTCTCCATCTGGTTAAACCACAGTATTACATTAATTGGGAGTACCATGACATGACACGTGATCAATCTTTTCCAAAGCTGTGCATAGGCTTCATAAAGCCTTATCCTTTACCCTGAAGGTTTCAGCCCTTTCTTTGCTGGTCAAATCTTCAGTTTGTGGAGTTCCACATCTCTAATGATTTTAGGGTCCATTTTGCCCTCTGTCTATACTGCCTCTGTCCCAGGCTGCTTCTCTGATGTTTTGCTCTCTCTATCTCCAGGTGTGTTTCCATCCACCTATTTTTATGTGAATTTTGAATACGCGCATAAGAAAGCCTGAATAGAAACACCGGTAATTCACATTAACTCCAAAATTCACATTAAAAATTGATGTGCTTGGCAGAGGTGGATTAACTGATGATTCGCATAAGCCGAAATGCAAATAAAGTGGATGGAAACAGGTTATTCGCATTTGATGAGGATGCGGCGTGCACTGCCTGGTGAGCACACACACACACACACACACACACACACCTCAGAAGAGCAGGTGGTCGTCAACAAGCACCTGCAGAACGATGGATCCGTTATTCATTATATCTGAAAAATGTATTAGTTTTTCACAAATAACTTGACGCACCATGTAAACGATTGTTTTACCCACACTGAAAGTTTCACACACCACACAGTACTCGGCACACGTGGTGCGTTTATAGATCACTATGGCAACGCGCTGTTAGGCGTCTGTTGGCTGCATTAATAAGGCGTGTATAACTGCTTACAGGCTGTAATAAGTATTCTTCCACACCAAGGTTTCATTTAAACTCTGCATGCTGTGTTTTACTGTAGACATTTATGTAGAATTAAATCTCACCTCTGAGATAATTCATAACATAGCTGATGGAAACGCGCATCAATTCGCATTTCCTTTAATTGAACAATTAGAAATGTGCATTAAATATGTGAATAAGGGTCTTAATAGATAATAAGTTAAACTGGAAATTACATATAAACCACATTAAATCCAAGATAACAAAATCTATAGCCATTCTCTATAAGGTTAAAGATGTACTAAATGACAAGGCTTTAACTCTGTATAATTCCATTATTGTTCCATATATGAAGTACTGTGCTGCCATCTGGGGAAATACATTCATTACATTCACCAAACAATATTTGTCCTCCAAAAGAGAGCAGTAAGAATTATAACTGGATGCAAAAGTAGAGTTCCACCTAATTCTCTTTTTTACAAACTACAAATGTTAAAATTTTCTGATATTGTAAACTATAATGTTGGACTAATTATGTTTCGAGCTCAAAATCAAGAACTACCAGTAAATATTCAACAAACGTTTAAAGAATGAAAGAGTCAGTATGATCTTAGAAGAGTTTGTATGTGTGATATTCTAAAAATTAGAACATGAACAAAAAGAAGTATTTCAGTGACTGGTGTCAATATATGGAACAGGATGGGAAATGAAATGAAATTTAAAAAAATTAAATGGATATTTAAAATGAATGTAATGAAGAAATACAAAAAAAAAAATTTTATAAGTAATTGATTCTGAGATCACGACTGCGTAAAATTTGCATTTTATATTGCACAATGGGCATTACGAACTGCTGAGTTGTGCTGATCAATAAATTGGTTAAAAACGGGAGAAAGAGAGTCGCACAAACAAAACTTTTAAGGGCACCAACACGAATGAAGCACAAACAAATAAGATCACTTTGGGTTCATTTTGGATCATTATCGCGAAAACTCTGTATTTATTTTATTCGCTCTGAGGTCAATTTTGCGTAGCCAACATAACATTTTACATTGAACTCAGCGCACATCTTTGTTGTGCCTCAAACTGCATCCCTGCTGAGAATTGCATCCCTACTCCTGGACAACGGATCATGTAATCTAAGACAATATTTATTTCTTTGAAAAACTTTTATCAAACAGTGATTATGGCACTTCTTAGGGGCAATATAATAGGAGGTATATGNTTTCTGCCGAAAAATACATCCCGTCCTTTCTCAGCCCTGAGGAGGCTCACATGCACCAAACTCTCCTTGCTGCATCCAAACAGCCCCAAATGTGAGCTGTTAAAGCGATTTCATTCCTTCATCTTGGGGATGCAAATCTCAATAGGGATGTATTTCACCTGTTCATCTGCTCACAGTCCGTGCGCCCGACCAGCGTGTACGCCTTTACGCACAGCCTGTGTACCTATTTGGCTCAGACATTAATGTGACCTGAGACACACCTCCATACGCTGTTCACAAGCGTTTTCTCTTTTTTTTTTTTTTTT
>VXCM01007604.1:0-19914 GCA_014773175.1 Lucifuga dentata | reverse complement strand
ACACACATATTATATACACGTACACACACACACACATTATATACACATACACACACACACATATTATATACACATATTATATACACATAAACACACACACATATTATATACACATATTATATACACGTACACACACACACATATTATATACACATATTATATACACATACACACACACACACACACACGTATTATATACACGTACACACACACACACATATTATATACACATACACACACACATATTATAAACACATATTATATACACATACACACACACACACATAATATATACACATATTATATACACGTACACACACACACACACATATTATATACACGTACACACACACACACATATTATATACACATACACACACACACATATTATATACACATTATATACACATACACACACACATATTATATACACATATTATATACACGTACACACACACACACATTATATACACATATATACACGTACACACACACACATTATATACACATATTATATACACGTACACACACACATTATATACACATATTATATACACGTACACACACACACACATATTATATACAGATATTATATACACACACACACACACACCCATGCACACATATACACACACATATACTCACACACACACATACAAAATTCACATAAATGTGAATTATTATCTGAAAATAAATAAAACGATGTGTGTGTGTGTGTGGTGTTTTCAGGGTGATGTTGTATCTGTAACATTTGTAGCAGGAAACCCCAGAAACTCTGGAGATATCGTAAGACCAAAAACCTTTCTTTTCTTTTTTCTTTCTTTCTTTCTTTCTTTCTTTCTTCCTTTCTTTCTTCCTTCCATCCTTTCTTCCTCTTTAACCTCCTCCTCTGCTCGTCTGTTGCAGAGAGATAAGACTTTTGTTACCGTGGAGATTTACGATAACAGAACGGATACCTGGGAGGTTGTCCACACTGATGCATCATGGGAGACCAGGTGTGTGTGTGTGTGTGTGTGTGTGTGTTATGCATGTGCAGCATGCACGCGTGTTGTGCATTGTGTTAACCTGTCACGTGACCTGGTCTTTCTGTAACACGTGCTGCAGGTTTCACTGGCTGAAGGCTTCAGACCGGCAGAGTAACGTGACGGTGGAGTGGCACGTGCCGCCGTCCGCCCGCGGCGGCCGCTACCGGATCAGACACTCCGGACACTACAAACAGCTGAAGGGCCTGAAGTACGTCATCACGCCGTACGAAGGCTCGTCTGACATCTTCAGAGTCGCCCACAGCTTCTACACGGCCGACGCTGACGTCTAAACTCTGTGATTTCACTGTTTCTGCCGTAACAACAGATTTTATCTGGTGAAAGCTGAACTTTATGACCGAGTGTGAAGAATCAATCAGGAGAATTTTCTTGAATAAATCAGCTTTTATTGTTTCACATTTTTTGAAATCTCATTTGGAGATTTTTTCTTCTGTTTTTCTTTTTTTTTTTTTTTTTNTTTTTTTTTTTTTTTTTTGATTTGGTTGAATTTTTTGAGACTTTTTTATTTCACAGAATCAGGAATCAGGAATGTATTTTATAACTTTTTCTAGAATTACATTTTTTTCTTTTGAGAATGTCTTCCTCCCAGATTTTTTTTTTTTTTTNATTTTTTTTTTTTTTTGCTAGAATTAAAATGTTTCTATAAATTTGTAGCAAATCAAAACGTTTAGAGATTCAAGAATTTATTTTTTAAATTCTAAAAACATTTCTAGAATTTGTTCCCTCAGTCTTTTTTTCTTATTTGCTGGAATCATTTTGAAGGAATGAGTAAAATATCAGATTATTAGATTGTTGGTATGATGCTACATCATTATGAGATTTTTTTTTATCACTCCTAATTTTCTAATTAATTAATTAAAGTGGATATAACGGGTGTTGTAGAAAATACTTGCACTGCCACTATAGTGTAGTTGGAATGAGCTCTGACTTGGTGTTTAAGCAGCTGAATGTTACTGATTTAGAGGATATCAAATTAAAATGGCTCAGGCCTTCATTTGACTTTTTCCATATTTCAGCCTGTCTGTGTGATTTCCAGCCTTTAAATCACTTTTTCGTAAACAGATATAACTGTACAATTTTACTCAACGCATGAATAAAGGCAAATTCTGTCTAAAAATAAAGGGTGAGTTGGGACATTGTACACTGTCGCTGTACCTGCTTCCTGTTAACCCGGAAGAAGAACAGACACTTCCGGTGTGCTCAGTTTGTTGTTAGCCTGCTAACAGCAGCTTCTTTCCTCCAAAGTTTCACTTTAACACGTTTTGGCTTCAAACAGAACAGAATCATTTTAACTTCAACTTTAATCAGAACAAACTGTCGCTTCGCTTATGCGCAGCCGACCGGTAGCGTAGCTTAGCTTAGCTTAGCTTAGTTTAGCTCCGTGAGCTGAGAGCGGGGCTGTTCGCGCGTGGCAGCGGGAGGATGAGCGCTCTGGCCGCGCTGCAGACGCAGCTGGCGTCGGTCATGGAGGCACTGGTTCACGCCGCGGTGGCGGAGCTGGCAAAGCTGGCGGAGGACAGATCAGCCTTCCTCCTCAGCCCGGAGCTCCGGAGCTCGGGGACCGGAGGAGGAGGAGGAGGAGGAGGAGGAGAGGAGCAGCAGGCTGAGAGCCATGAGAAGATGGTGAGAAATGTGACGTCACATCAAATGAACTTAGTTTTTACAAACTTCATTAAGATAAAAAAAAAAAATCTGAAGAAAAACTTCGACAGAAGAAAACTTGACTTTAAAAAAGGTTTGATTCTAAAGAAATTCTTCACTTGGTTCTAGAAAATTCTTCCATGTTTGAGCATTTTGTGAGGTTTTTTTTTTTGACATTTTGTACAATAAAATTCAGTATTAGAGTATTTTTTCTCATGTTTTCATCTGTAGTAATTTTTTTTAGGCCTGACAGAAGTTTTGGGATTCGACTCATTTTGTATTTTTAGCCTCAGCATCCAGTTTCTGTTCTTCCTGTTTGACCTCTGACCTCGTAGTTTCAGACGCATTTCGCCTCCATCATGGAGACACTGGGGAATGAGGCGCTGGGGAAGATCATGAACATCGTGGACGACAGCAGTTTCCTGATGGACTTTGAGAAGAGAGCGGTGAGGAGCTTCAGAGGATGCAGGAAGCCACAGACCAGCGTCCTCAACATCCTGAGTGACACTCGAGTTGGTATGTACAGAGGCCCCGCCCACTGCCAGCCAGTCCAACACCCCACTAACCCAAATGTCAGCATGTATGTAAGTACTTTAAAAAGGAGGCGTGGGGAATGTTGCTGTGAACGTTACGGCGGCGTGTTATGTTCATGGTGTCTTTTAGGATCTTTGTTAGAAAGGAAAAGCTGCATATTTCAGATTCCAGATGTTTTCAGGCGGATTCTTTAGGGGTTCCAGAAACAGCAGAGAGACTTGGAGGACGTGAGGACCTGCAGATGTTCCTTGAGATGGTTCTGGAGGACACAGGGAGATTTCAGAGGTGCTTTGTGAGGTTTAGGTCATTTATTGAGATGATGGATCCTGCTGTCGATGGCAGACGTGACTTTCCATCTGCTGTGGAGGTATTTTAGGGCTCAGATCTGTGAGGAGGTTCAGAGGTCACTTAGGATGTTCCAGGGTTTCTTAAGGAGCAAGTCATTTGAGGAACGTCTGGTTGATCAGGCTCTTTTGGTTCTTGACAAGGTTTTTGGACGTTCTGAAGGTTCTTGCTGACATAAATCGTGTGTTTTTGTTCTGAAACAGAGGCCGAACACTCGTACGGAGCCAGAAATCAGAGCGAGTCAGAAAAATCCATTCAGGTAGGAGGTTTTTCTTCTCAGCTGGAGCTTCACATGCTTTCTTTGTATTTGGCGAGCTCACGGCTAACAGCTAACGGCATTCATTTGTCACAGCAGACGACTAAACCTGCGGAAGATGGGAGCGAACAGGAAGTGCCCTTCATCCTGGCGGTCACCGTTAAAGACGAACACGGCAACATCAACCTGGGAGCCATCGCCGAGCGTGAGTATCTGTCATCCATCAAACCAGACATGTACGCACCAACTGCTAGCGCGTTAGCATGCTAATGCTAGCATGTTAGCATGCTAATGTTAACATGAAACGCATAATCAGAGACTTAGTCTGGTGAAAGCTGAGCCTGATCAGCTGATTCTGAATATTAAAATGGCCGACGCGGCCTTTCCTCTGGCGCCACCTTCAGGACAAATTTATATTCAGAATAACACAGTTATCTCTCCATTTTTCATTTTTGTTGTCTGGTGTATAATGAGCTTTTCAGCCTCACGGGGGCGCTAAGCTGCATGGATCGTTAACGCATCATCATGTTGGTGAAGGTAAAAGGCTGTAACTACTTCCTGACAGATAATTGGTTAAAGGCTCGCTCTGCGACTCAGTGATTTTAGGTCAACTGTTCAGACTGTTTTTCCTTCTAGGAGCCAAAGCTGAGGCCTCTGAGCCGGTGACCTCTGACCCCCAGCTGCAGCTGTTGGATAAGCAGCAGGTGTCCAGCAGGCCTGAGTTCGTGCTGCAGAGCGTCACATGGAAATACTTTGCCTGCGACACGTGTGGAAAGTCCTTCACGTCGCAGAGCAACCTCAAGTCCCACCTTCTCATCCACACGGGCGAGAAGCCGTACGCCTGCACCGTCTGCGGGAAATCCTTCCGCCAGAAGCAGAGCCTGCAGGGCCACACGCGCACGCACACTGGCGAGCGGCCCTACAAATGCGTGCAGTGCAGCAAGTGCTTCGCCAAGCAGACGCATCTGAAGACGCATTCCATCATCCACACGGGCGAGAAGCCGTACGGCTGCGAGCAGTGCGGCCGCCGCTTCAACCTGCTGCAGAACCTGCATCGCCACGCCCACGTCCACTCCGGAGAGAAGATCTTCGTGTGCACAGTCTGCGGTAAAGGCTTCACACGCGCCGTCACGCTGAAAGCCCACCAGCTCATCCACACGGGCCAGAAGCCCTTCATCTGCGAGCAGTGCTCCAAGAGCTTCCGCCACGCCGTCAACCTGAAGAACCACCAGCGGATCCACTCCGGCGCCCGGCCGTTCGGCTGCGAGCTCTGCGGGAAGAGCTTTCGCCAGGCGGTGAACCTGAAGATCCACCGGCGGATCCACACGGGCGAGCGGCCGTTCACCTGTAAACAGTGCGGGAAGACGTTCAGCCAGCAGAGCAGCCTGATCTCGCACGGCCGCACGCACTCGGAGGCGCGGCCGTTTCCTTGCAGCGTTTGCGAGAAGAAGTTCAACAACGCCAACAGCCTGAAGCTGCACCTGCGCGTTCACACCGGCGAGAAGCCGTACGCCTGCGAGGTCTGCGGCAAGAGCTTCAGCCAGGGCAGCCACCTGCGCACGCACAAACGCCACGTCCACGCCGGTGGCAAGCAGTACATCTGTGACAAGTGCGGCAAGAGATACTCAGACCAGCGGAACCTCAAGCTGCACAAATGCGGCTACGCATGAACTTCACCACGTCTTCACCATGTCTTCATCACGTCTTCACCACATCTTCATCGCGTCTTCTCTTCTACTCTTTCTATTCTTTTCTGTTTCTGAGGATAAATGGACTTGAATAAAAAGCTTTAATTTTTTAGCGCTGGTTTTCTGTTTCCTGTTCTTTTTTTTCTGCTTCTAAACAGTAAATTCACATTAAAACGTTTCTGAAACGTTTCAGAAACGTTTCTGAAACGGAAAATCAGCCTGAAACTTTTCTGATCTTTGTCACATTTCATCTTCTGTGCTGATAAAACCTTTTTCTAGAATTAAACATTGAATATGAAGATAATAATGAACATTTTCTGACATACTGACTAAAGGTTTAAGTTACGACTCAGAATACATAAAAGCTATTTTAGTCTTTATTATTGTAACAAGAAGAATTTCCATATTTGTCACCGTTTGTCAGTATTTTAATCTTTTTTTTTTTGTAGCTTTAAACAGAATAACATGGACCTCACCTCATTCATGGCACATTATATAATTTCTATTTTCTTTCCAAAAACTAATTAAAACTTTGAATTTTATACTTTAAAATGTCAGTAAAGTTTCTGTTCACAAAAAGAACAAATGATTCTTAGATTTAGTTTAAAAATTGATCCAAAATTGATCCTGTGACTCACAGAAATGTCAAAACAATTTCTTTCTTGTGAAAGACAATAATTCTCTGATTTAGCAGAAATAGAAATTAATCTGATGAGATGAATTGCAAATTTAATCTATTTTTTCATGGCATTTTGATTTTTTAATTTCACATTAATATGTAAATTATGAATGAAAACTTTTTCATAGCAACAAATTTCATATTAACTTCAACAGAAATTTTAATTTTAAATTTGACATTTTTGATGATCTATGAATCACTGATTTGTTTGTTGAATTCACAATTTGAAACATTTGCAAAATTTTGTATTTTAATTTTTTTTTTTTGATGAAAACCTTCCATAAATTAAGACCTTTTACGATGGTTCAGTTCCCTGAAGTTATAAAATAACAAATAGTTCATTGTGTCTCATAAAGGATTTTCTACAGTACATATTTTAATGAGAAAAATGACATAAAACTTTATTATTATTGGGGTGATTGCACACAGCAATCAACCCTATGTTCTCTTCAACCAAAATTCTTTATTATTATTATTATTATTTTCTTTCCGCCGCGTGTTTTGGCACTCAACTACTTCCACATACTTCAACCTAAAGACTTCAAACCAATTTCATAGCGTTCAACTTGATCTATCCCTTAGGTGGTTTCAACAGCATATTCACATCTTTCATACTTCTCAAAATATTCAACCTTATTTCAGCACATTTTTTCAATTTTCATTTAAAATTTCCCCATTCAACTGAATGCGAAGCATTCAAAATGGCTTCACTTCTCTTTCAGCTCACATCGTACTTCTTATACTATTGTACTACAGTTTAAACTTATTCAGCTGCCTCTTCTTCCACATCTTTTCAAGCAAGTTTCAAGCGGCGGGTTCAGCGTGCAATCACCCCGCAGTTTCTGCACAAACTGCACCTTCTAGTTGAAAATGATGTGCTGCGGCCTCCGTCCTGCTGGTGTCGCTGTCGTAACTCCCGTACAGGAACGTGTTGGACTGTTTCCGGGTTAGCCGCTAGCTTTGTAGCACATCATCAACACACACCAGACAAACAAAGTTTCCCCGAAAAAACACAGAGTTAAAGTTTTATTTTCCAGCTTTAACAGAAGCTTTAGGCGCGCTGTGACGTCATGGGTCCGGTAAGTACCGACATCACATCATTACCGAAAACACGTTAGCTCAGATTTTCTCACGTGGTGGAATTAACACATTTTTCAGATAAAATAATTAAACGTCGTAATTCCTGCATTTCAGGAATAATTCCTTTCAAATCAAAGAAAAGTAATATTAAAAGTTTCTGTCGCGATAAAAACTAAATTTCACGAACATCAGTGGAAATTCTGAGTATATGAATCATTTTCTTCATGTTTAAATAACATGTATGCACATGATGTGACACGTGGTGCATATATGCAAAATAACAACCCTTTTATTGTTTTATTTGCTTATGTTGTTTAATTCTATGTTAGTACATATGTAGATAATCTATAACATGCCAAACCGTTATGTCCGTTAGATTTTCTATTGATTTTCTTAGAAATTAGAAACTAAAGTACATCTGGAATGCAGCAAACTTCATAAAAAAACAGACAAAACAGAGATTTTTGTGTTTGGTTCCAGCATCTTACAGAAGAAAAGATAAAACTTTATTCATCTCATTAAACCTGCAGCCAAAAATCTCATCAAAGCCTAATTTTAAAGGAGCATATCGGTGGTTTTGATGCTTGAGCCCATTAAATACAGCATGTTGGATGACTCCTCCTCCTCCTCCTCCTTCTCCTCTTCCTCCTCCCTCAGCCTCGCTCAAAGAAGCGGCGTCCGACGTTCCGCCGCCTGCTGAAGACGAGCGGCGTGAAGCTGGAGAACAAGCTGCAGAACCGTCAGCTCAGACAGCAGAACGCCGCGAAGAAGCAGCGGAAGGAGCAGAAGAAGCTGCGGCAGGCGGTGAAGGACACGGTGCTGAGGACGCCACGCCCACTGGAGACATACAGGAAGAGACCTGGTGAGGGGGACAGCAGAGAAGAGGGTTGATTGATAAGTAATGAACCTAACTTAACTCAGCTGTTGATGTTTGTTTCTGTCCTCTGTTTATTTATATTTCTAAAATGTTTATTAAAAAATGTGTAAATTCATCAGTTTGATTCTGTGCTGACAGAGGAGGAGGAAGAGGAAGAGGAGGAGGAGGAGTTTCTAGAGAGTCTGCCGACAGACATGATGGACGAAGGCGACCTGCAGCAGATGACTGACATGGCTCACAAAGCATCCTTCATCACCAGAGACTTGTCATCATGGTAACGTACAAAGGGATACACACACACACACACACACACACACACACACACGAGTGCCTGAGGCGTGTTTGTTTGTGTGTCGGGGCGTCTCAGCGAGCCCGTGCACAGCAGCAAAAAGCGACGGTCAGAGGTCGTGCGGCGCTACGAGAAGGTTCCCAGGAAGCTGGCGAAGATGGAGGAGAAGGAAGTGATTCACCTGCTGCCAATCAAAGACAAGACAGGCATCATCCCACAGAGAGTGGAGAGAGGTCAGACGTCGTGATTGGCTGGTTTATTGATTGATTGATCAGATGATTGATGTGACCTTTATTTCCTGTTTGCAGTCATCAAAAACCAGGAAAAGGAAGAGGAGGAAGAAGATGCTGAGCTGGAGCAGGTTGAGAATGGTCCAGGTGACCTCTGACCCCAATAGATGCTTCATACATTAAAATACACACACACACACACACACATTGTGATGTGTGATCATGCTCAGACAACATTTTGTTTCTCAGTTTGCAGAGACTAAATTTCACTTTTATCTGCTTTAGAAATAAATGATTGAATGATTGATTGATTGATTGATGATTGATTAAATAAATGATCGCCTCGTTAAGAAAACATCAGGAGCTCTAACGAAAGTTTTTTTTGCTTTGATTGACAGGTGTCTCAGCCTCTTACAGCCAGCGTCATCTGACTCCATGAATGAATGTGTGTCATGTGTCTTCCCCAGCAGGGGCGGAGCCAGAGAGCGTCTCTTTCTACACAGCGGAGGAACTGGAGCGGATCCGAGTCCAGAAAATCAACCAGAGGAAGATTCGCATCGCCAGCCTGGGCTCGGCCATCGTCTCTGACCCTGTCAGCAACGTAAGACAAACTGCAAGCTCTGGCCACTAGGTGGCAGCACAACTCCAAAACTAACACGCAAACGTGCTAAACATTAGCATACTTACACATCCCACAAACGCTGTTAGCATCCAACCTGTCACGTTTCTGTCCACCTGAAGAACGTCAGTCCAGTCTTCTCTCTGCTTTTAGTGTAGCATAGTCCTGCTAAGCTGCAAACTCCTAGCTTAGCACAAAGACTGGAAGCAGGTAAGTACATGTAATGTGTGTGTAGATGAAGCGTCTGAAGGAGTTGCGCTCTCTGCTGATGGAGGCGGACCCCAGCGTGGCCGTGACGGTCAGGAAGATGGTGATGGTTTCTCTGATGGAGATCTTCAAAGACATTGCTCCCACCTATAGGATACGACCTCTGACCTCAGCGGAAAAAGCCACCAAGGTATGCAGCATGTTTCCACACGCCAACCAATCATAGACAAACACCAATCAGAAGGCTGAACACTAAGCAGGTGTTTGTGACTTCCTGCAGGTGAAGAAGGAAACTCAGCAGCTCCGAGAGTTTGAGGAAGGTTTGGTCAGCCAGTATAAGTTCTACCTGGAGGATACGGAGCAGATCATCAGAGGTACACACATGCATGCACACGCACACGCACATGAGATACCGCCCTTTTGTACAGGAAGTAACTTTGGAATAAAGTGGAGATGACATTGTTGTTACTCTGTAGTTTTATTCTGTTAGCATGTTAATCTCTTCGAAATTTATGCTAAAGCTGCCCATTAGCTTGCTAGCTTGAGTTCAGTCATTCTGCTGGAAATGGGTCTCTAGCATAATTTATGCTAGCTTGCAGAGTTAACAGTGCATTGACGTCTTACCTTACAGTGTTTGTGATGGAAGCAGGAGCTAACATTAGCATGTTAGCTTTAGCTTTTACTACAGGAAAGCTAACAGAGCGTTTATCACCCCACAGACTGGAAACAGAAGAAGAAGAAGCGCAGTCAGGCGGTGGGTTTCCAGTCGTACTTCAGCTTGGCTCACGTTGCTGTTCGTTGCCTGTGTGAGTTGCTGCTCGCGTTGCCGCACTTCAACTTCCACAACAACATCCTCGTCGTGCTCGTCCCGCTGATGAACGACCCCAATAAAAAGGTGTGTGTGTGTGTGTGTGNTGCTCGTCAGATTGCTCTGTGTGTTGTTGCTCTAATATTCTAACATGCTGAGGTTGCCATGGTTGCTGTTGCAGGTGTCAGCTATGTGCTGCGAGGCGGTCAGGAAGCTCTTTCAACAGGACAAAGTGGGCGGGGCTTCACTGGCCACTGTGCGTGTCATCTCTGGCCTCATCAAGAGCCTCAACTTCAATGTCAGACCAGAGGTAACAAACCAAACGCACCCAAACTCCAACCTGAAACTGTCTGGGCACCGTCAGGCCTCCTCGTAACGTGATATCTAACTCCGCCCCCTCATCATAATGTATGAAACGTAAATCCGCCCCTCATCGTAACGTGATATGTAACTCCGCCCCCTCAGATGCTGAGGACGCTGATGAGTCTGAGGATAAAGGAAGTGGAGATGAAGAAGGACATCATGGACACGGCGCCGAAGAATAAGTTCATGAATAACAAAGAGAAGAGGAAGAACCTGTCCAGGATGCAGAGGAAGGTTGGTACACGTTATGATTAATATTATTTTATTGTTATTTATTATTATTATTATCTTATTATTATATTGTTATTATTATTATTATTATTATAGCTCATTATTAATCTTTATTTTGGGAAAACTGTTTGTTATTATAACTTTTGTTTATCTTGTTAAAACAACTTTTTGTTCTCTAGAGTCAGATAATTATTATGAGAAAGGGCTTTATGTGGTGATACCGAGTGTGTGTGTGTGTGTGTGTGTGTGTGTGTGTGTGTGTGTGTGTGTGTGTGCGCCTGCAGTGGAAGAAGGCTGAGGAGAAGCTGGAGAAGGAGCTGCTGGAGGCTGAAGCCTCAGAGAGCAAAGAGACGAAGATCAAACTGGTGAGTCAATCAATCAATAATCAGTCAGCCGTGACGTTATTAATTGTTTATTAGTGACTGATGAACTGAGACATAAAATAAAATCCAATAAAAATAAAAATTTATATTATGGATAAAAAAATATTTATTAACAGGTGATTTTAAAGGTTTTATTAACATCTTTGCTCCTCCTCTTCCTCCCCCTCCCCCCCCACTCTTCCTCCTCTTCCTCCTCCTCCTCCTCTTCCTCTTCCAGCATACAGAGACGCTCAACATCGTCTTCCTCATTTACTTCAGGATCCTGAAGAAAGCTCAGAAGTCCATCCTGCTTCCTGCTGTGCTGGAAGGACTAGCAAAGTACTACACACACACACACACACACACACACACACACACACACACACACACACACACTCAGAGTCCAGCAGTGAAAGTGGTGTGTTTTGTACTGAGTGTGATGTCACTTCCTGTCAGTTTTGCTCATCTGATCAACCTGGAGTTCTTTGATGACCTGCTCAACGTGCTGCAGAACCTCATCCAATCAGGAGTGAGTGTTTATTGTGACCCCACCCTTTACAAGCTGCTGCTGATATGACGTACAAAGTGATTGATCGAGTGATCAGATGATTGATTAATTGATTGTGTTGATGTCGTCTGTAGGATCTGACCAATAGGGAGAGACTCCACTGCATACAGACTGCCTTCACCATCCTATCAGGACAAGGTGTGTGTGTGTGTGTGTGTGTGTGTGTGTGTGTGTGTGTGTGTGGGGACGTGGTCTATATGGACAGATAGAATACAGGGAAAAACAATTTTGATTCAACAATTTCTGATTCAGAAGTTATTGACAAAGTGTGGTTGTTACAGCGCCACCATGAGGCCGTTAGCTTCAGCATAAACACCGACGCATGTCACTTTCATTCACGTTTCATTCACGTTTCATTCACGTTTTATTAGTGTTTCATGTTTTATTCACGTTTCATTCATGTTTTATTAGTGTTTCATTCACGTTTTATTAGTGTTTCATGTTTTATTCACGTTTCATTCACGTTTTATTAGTGTTTCATTCACGTTTTATTAGTTTCATTCATGTTTTATTCACATTTTATTCATGTTTCATTCACGTTTTATTAGTGTTTCATGTTTTATTAGTGTTTCATTCACGTTTTATTAGTTTCATTCATGTTTTATTCATGTTTCATTCACGTTTTATTAGTTTCATTCATGTTTTATTCATGTTTCATTCATGTTTTATTAGTGTTTTATGTTTTATTCACATTTCATTCACGTTTCATTCATGTTTTATTAGTGTTTCATTCATGTTTTATTCACGTTTTATTTGCGTTTTATTCACGTTTCATTCACACTGGCTCACACTCAGCTTTTCATTCAAACTGCAGTTTCATAACATTTTGTATCTTTATTTTGGCAGCTGACAGAGGTCAGAGGTCAGCTTGTAGATTTTGACCTTTGTGCGTCTCCTTCAGGTGATGTTCTGTACGTCGACCCGCTGAAGTTTTACTCTGAACTCTACAAAATGCTGCCGAGGTTCCATGCAGGTCAGAGATCCGCCACTTCCTTCCTGTTCTGCACCGAAACACCTGACCCGTGACGCTTTAACCTAAACTCAACTTCCTGCCCGCATTCAGGGGCATCGAGTGATGACATTATCATTGTGCTGCGCTGCTTGGATGCGATGCTGACACGCCGCAGGAAGCAGGTGACCCTGCAGAGGGCGATGGCGTTCGTCAAGCGTCTGAGCACGCTCAGTCTGCACATGCTGCCGAACGCCAGCATGGGAATCCTGTCTGCCAGCCGGGCCGCCATGCACGTGAGCACGCACGAGACTTTTCAGGATGAAGCTGAGGAAAGATTTAAGTGTAATGAATTCATTAGTGTGTGTGTGTGTGTGTGTGTGTGTGTCAGGCCTTTCCTAAGTGTGACCTCCTGCTGGATAACGAGGTTCAGGGCAGCGGCTTCTTCCTGCCAGAGCTAGACGAACCCGAACACTGCAATGCCCAGAACACAGCGCTGTGGGAGCTACACACACTGCAGGTACACACACACGCACACGCACACGCACGCACACACACACAGACATGATCCTGGTCATGTGACATTGTGTGTTGTTACAGAGACATTACCACCCGGTGGTGCGACAGTTTGCCGTCCACCTGTGTCACGGAGCGCCGAGCGAAGGATCGGCGGTGCTCAGCGTGGAGCTCAGCCGCAGGTACACACATAAACACACATACACACACCACAGATTAAAAAAAAAAAACTGACCAATCACTGAGCTTCAACGACAAACACTTCCTGTCCAGGTCACCACAGGAGCTGTTCAGTGACTACAGTGTGAAAGACATGACCTTTAACCCCCCTGTGTCAGCACCCAGGAGTAAGAAGAAGGTACAACACACACACACACCTTTACTTGTTGATTTAAAGGCGGGGTCATGCTACACGCTGAATCAGATCGGCTCAGTGCTCCACAGACATCCTGTAGGTGGTGTCATGTACCAACAGAAGAAGAAGAGGTGGTGTTACCATGACAACCACAACAACAAAAGATGGATGACAGCTCACAGCACGTTACTCTGGAAAAACAGGAAAAAGAAGAAGTGGCGACGTTCCTGATGGCCGGACGTGGCACAGATTAACGTGTAGCGTGGCCTCACCTGAAGCAGCCTCACCTCCAGAGGATTTAACCCTGTCAGTTAACATGCGTGTGTGTGTGTGTGTCAGGATCGTTTCGTGGTTGGAGAGACGCTGCTGGATGCTGAGCTGCAGAGACGAGTGCATGGCGTGTTAAACGCCACCAAGGACACGGAGTTAGACTTTACCATAGCGCACACACACACACACTGACACACACACACACACACACGTTTTATCTTTTAAGGGAAACAACAGAAATCATAAAAAGCTAAAACTTTGTCCACCGGTTAAAGGAGCAGACCAGTAATTTTTGAATCCTTGAGCCCAGTACACACATACGTGTTATGTTACATTTGGCAGTAACGTAACACATGTTACGTTACTGCCAAACGTTCAATGCTACTGAAGCAGTAAATATTAGAGTTGTTGTTCCTACCTTCCAGACGTGAAGAAACATGCTGAGATCAATGATCATGGCTGTTTTCCTGTCAGCGACTTAATTTAATCTGACCTTAGCAGAAACATCTCCGCCAGAGAAAATAGTCCCAGGAGAAAATGGCTTTCTGAGAAATGAAAGCAGCCGTGTCGTTTCTAATCGTGCGTACCTGTCAGCAGGTGAAACATTGAATTTTAAGAACATCTGATTCTGAAATATGAGAGGATTTGGTAAAATAACACAAAAACTAAAATGCAGGTTTGGCAGTCGTGTAACATTAATGTGGGTTTAAACATGCAAAATCACCGGAATGGCCCTTTAAAACAAAGCAGCATACAAATGACTAGAACAAACACACTCAGTATTTTTATTCACTTATTAAAGCATGTTCTAATCATAAACATTCTTTTTGTATTGTATCATGTTTTACATATATGTTATATTTATACATATATGTAATATGTGTGTGCTTTTTTTGAAGTTTTTCATTGGACATCCTGAAAATATGTGAGAACATTAGCTGTCTTCTAGTTCAAACTAAAACAGTGCAAACTAAACATCCTGCTGATGTACAGGAAGCGGGTCGGCGTGCTGATTCATCCACCGACGCTCTAACACGCAACGTGTGTCAGAAAATAGCGTTTTCCATGAAGACGTCAGAGTTTTGTAGAAATTTGACGGAGGACTGCCTCGCACTGTTTACGCAGGAAAAATATCAGACTTGTCTTATTAATAACATGACAAAGTTTAATGACAATAAATATTCAGTCTGAAGAACTGCTGACGTGACAAAAAGACGAGTCATCACGCGTGTCCTGGCAGAGGGATCTTCTGACCCTCTTTGGACTCAAAGAAGGTGTAGGACAGAATGATGGAATCCACACGAGCCATCCTCGGGTCTTCGTCAAACTCGGGGTCGATGTAGAAGAAGACGGGCATGTCGACTTCCTCCTGAGGGTTCAGACGCTGCTCCTCGAAGCAGAAACACTGAAACAGGAAACAGACCGTCGTGTTGAACGCGCCCGTCAGTCTGGTCGCCACGCCTGATCGCCTTTAAATCCTCGCTTGGCTTTAGCTGCTGGTGTGGTGAAAACGGGCGTGACGGGAAAGGTGTGTGACAGAAAAGGTGTGTTACCTGGATCTTGTTGAAGTACTGCCCCGCCTCGTATGGAACCACGTTGTACGTGGAAATGCCGATGATGGGTTTTTCTGTTGGGTTCTTCGCTCTGTAGAACGCCAGCGCCGTCTCTCCTGGTACCACCTGACCAAACAAAAAAAAAAAAAAANAAAAAAAAAAAAAAAAGATTTACATATTAACGCTTTATTAAAACCGTGGTTTGACGGTACCGCCTACTTCCTGTTCACACACCAGAGAGCATCATCAACAACTCAAACATGAAAACCTCAGAATGATCAGAACACACACAACACATAAAGCCACACGTGTACGTGTGTGTCGTGTTTAGTAGTTCATTAAAGTGACGGCACCGTGCTGACACGGGTTAAATGGAACATTTTCTTTAACGCCTCAGAAATCATTTACAGGCGTGGAAATAAGATGAAATGTGAACCTGACCCTAACCCGACATGCAAGTAAAGCTTCAACACGCCGCTAACAGACACCGCATGTTCATCTGGGCGTTAAAGCTGTCTGCAACTTTTTTTTTTTTTAAACACATTTTTATTGAATTTTCGTAAAACTTTCATTAATTCTGGTAGGTATGACAATTAAAAACCAGAGCACTATGGCTCCGCCCACTCAGATGAAATGCCACTTTCACTTTGGAGGATTTTGACTCGTTGCGTCGTACTCTGGTGACGATTTTTACAGTGTCGCTGGATGTGATTGAAGTGAGTTTCAGCCAATAGGAGGCATTCTGAGCTTTCAGACGACGTGTCACGTGACAGGTTACGTATCGTCTGCATTCAGGCCGCTGAACGCAGAGAAACGCGACGGACGTGTTTTGAATGTCGTGTTGATGCTACGGCACCATTTTTAAATCTTTCCCGCGCTCTGAGCTGCCGCCATGTTTCTGACGTTTCTGCACTTTTTAAACGGGTTTTGAGTTTCTGTGACACAGAAAAGATAAAACAGGTCAGTTTACTAAAACTTCAGTGCTTTTACTAGCTAGCTAACATGTACATAAGAAATGTGGAAACCAGAAGATATGAAATTCAAAGAATTTCCATTAAATCCAACCATTTTAAGTTCACTGTTAAAAAATGATTTTTCTGACTTGTATTTTTGTTTCGATTAATAAATCCTGTAATTAAAGGTGTGATGTTTAATGGTACAAGTGTGTTCTTCAGTTTGTAATATGTTATTTTTCTGTGATGCATGAAGAGTGATGAGCATAAAAACAGGTATGTAACGCGGGAGGAAACGGACAGTTAATGTCCTTCAAATGTTTCCTAACTCTGGATTTCTTTCCTTTTTATCCACATGTGAATTTAGCATTTGGAAATGTTGGGATGTGGCATTTTGAGGAGCTAGCAGAGTTTAACATGTGCTTTGCGTGATGTGTTCGTACATAGATCTCGCTCTGCTGCGGCCTGAAGTTCCACTGCATGCTGGCGTGTGTGTCGGCGTTGAAGGTGATCTTGATAATTCGATCTTTCACCGGCTTCATCGTTTCCACCACATCTACGTTGTGTCCTGCCACTGCCGTGCCGCCCAGCCCGGACGCCTGACACACAACACACAAATGCACACTGTTAGAGAGCCACAAACACTCAGGTTTCCATAGAGACGTGTGACCGGATCAGGTTTTCCTCACCTGGCAGTACAGCCGGTAGAGCGGCACGGCGGCGTACGACAGACCGATCATTCCTACGCCGGCAGCAGCTATGTACGTCAGCACCGTCTTATTCCTGGTTTTCCACTCCTCTTCCTGGCTCCGCCGCCTCTGGCTGTTGGCACTTCGACTTGAGTAAAGGCGTAGGGGGCGGAGCCTGCGGCAGAGGAGACGCCCCCCTTGTGCGTGCACAGTCCTCAGAGTGTCAGAGCGAAGCGTCCGGATGCATCGTGTTAACAGCACAGAGGCCTGAGGACAGAACCGCCGCACAAGCATGGGCAGCAACATGGCAGCAAACAGGCCACACCTGAGGACAACAGGTAACTCACCTGAGACCAGGTCAGCAAATAACTCTGTTCAATGACTGTACCAAACAATTCAGAGTTTTTGCCTTTTTAAATTTGCAAACTTTTTTATTCAAAATTGACTTTTGGTCCATTGAAAAAACTGATAATGTTGATGTTGAAATTAAATTACAATCAAAATATTCCACTTTGATGCTGCAAAACCTCGAACATGATGGAACATAATAATAATACTATATAATAATAATAATATATAATACCTCAGTACAAAATACTCATGTTTTTACTGACTAAGCAGCAGCTTTTTTTTTTTTTTTTTTTTTTTAACTAAGTAGCAGCTGTTTGAATCTTGTTAGAAATAAATTACGTCATATCCGGACAGTCATCATCACGGGCAACCGGAAGCAGCGTTAATCACATGACAAAAGACTTACTGAAGTTAGCTGTTTCTGGAGGACGTGAACGCCTCTTAGATGAGTCCGGCCATGTTCATGCAGTGTGTATTTCTCTGGTAAAACACAGAAACATGAAGTTTTAAAGGAATTCAGGGTGATGTTCTCACGGAAGAACAAGTTCTAACCGGTGACAAAGTTTAAACTCATCGACGTTTGGTTTGAACACTTAAATTCAACAAAACCACAGCCGCTGCTTTACAAACTCAAAGCTAAGCTAGCTGAAGCTAAGCTAACGGTCGCCGCTAAGCTAGCATACTTTGTCCGTTTATCACACAGAATTATCTAACATTTTAAGTACCTGCAGTTTGATTCGGTTAAAATTGCCTGATAAATGTGTGAAGCTCCCAGATTAACAACGCTGTCATTCACCCTGGACACAAACACACACCGTTGCTACACTCAAACCGCTCCGACCTAAACACAGACTAAACACAAGTTCCGCAAGAAACTTTCCGCTCGTTTCTTTGTTTCTGTCGACAGATTTATTTCTAAGTCCTTTAAAAACCTTTAAAAAAGGTTTATGTTGTTTGATTCTGTCTATTACCTATAAATTTTTTATTTCGTCTATTACCTGGAGGTTTTTCTGTACCTGGAGGCTTTGAACGTGTCACCTGTGCTGTTTGAATCTGTCTAATACCAGGAGTGTTTAACTGTATAATTTTGCATTACTTTAGTTTTACACAGACAGGCTCAGGTTGTAACATGCTGAGATTTTCAGTAGTTTCACCAAAAACACTGACATTTACTCTACTGCGCAGTTCCAATAATAACCACCAGAGGGCAGAATCCGCAGGATGACATGAATGTAGGAAAAAGAGTCTGATATGAAACATATAAATATTTTATTTAACGGTCATAAGTACTCAGATACTTCAGTAAAAAGTACAAGTCAAAGCCGCACGTTCCAAATATATCTGAAGTACAATGTAATGTACTGAAGTATTCAGAGTAAAACTTTGAAAAGTTAGAATAAAGTTTAGTTTTCTGTCAGTGGGAAACCTCATATCTCCAGTTTTCTTCCCAATAATCAAAGAATGAAAGAAAGAATCAAGGAAGAAAAGAAAGTTATGAGGAAGGAAAGAGAATAACAAAAAGAAGAAAAGAGAAAACAAATTAACTATTTGTTCACATATGCAGTATCTATAATAATTTTTAACTTTAACTGTATTATTATATAAAATATTTTGGTGTTTCCATGGCAACAAAGCTTCAACTAAAAGTCTTTATCTGCTTTTAATTTAATGATGATTTTAAATCTCCGCCTGCGACATAAAGCAGTTATTTAACACGTATTACATCATCCCCAGAATCTTATGGTAAGCTGTGTGTGTGTGTGTGTGTGTGTGTCAGTAATGTAACAGCAACACAGTGGAAAAATAACTTAAAGTTCTGCATCATTAAAAATAACATTTTACAAGTGAGAAACGTCTAACTTCTATTAAGCTGCTATTATTATTATTATTATTATTATTGTTAATATTGTTATTATTGTTATTATTATTATTGTTATTATTATTATTATTCTTAATATTATTATTATTGTTGTTGTTAATATTGATATTATTGTTATTATTATTATTATTATTTTATTATTCTTGTTAATATTGTTATTATTATTATATTATTGTTGTTAATATTGTTATTATTGTTATTATTGTTAATATTGTTATTGTTATTATTGTTAATATTGTTATTATTATTGTTGTTAATATTGTTATTATTATTATTATTATTATTGTTAATATTATTATTATTATTGTTAATATTGTTATTGTTATTATTATTGTTATTATTATTATTGTTAATATTATTATTATTATTATTATTGTTATTATTATTGTTATTATTATTATTGTTATTAATATTTTTATTGTTATTACTATTATTGTTATTATTATTATTGTTAATATTATTATTATTATTATTGTTATTATTGTTATTATTATTGTTATTGTTAATATTGTTATTATTGTTATTATTATTATTGTTATTATTATTATTAATATTGTTATTATTATTATTATTATTATT